>CM033477.1:4221983-4404496 GCA_019447015.1 Hymenochirus boettgeri | reverse complement strand
CATAGTATTGGAGGTTGTATAAAGACATACGTCCATCTAGTCCAACCTTTATACCCTACCCATAATGTCTGTATAACAGTTACATAGTAACATAGTATTGGAGGTTGTATAAAGACATACGTCCATCCAGTCCAACCTTTATACCCTACCCATAATGTCTGTATAACAGTTACATTGGTTAAAAAAGTTACAATAGTAAAAAAACAATAGTATTGGAAGGGGGTTATAAAAAAAGGACCAACGGTTTTTTTCTATCTCGTTCCACTTTATTACCTCTTTATAACCCATAATGTCTGTGATAAACAGGTAAAAAAATGTAGTAAAAACATAGTAGTTATTGGAGGTTGTATACAAGGGGGGGGTGAACATTTACGTCATCCTAGGTTTCCAACCTTTCTTTTATAAACCCTTTACCCTAAATTTGGGTTCTTTGTCTAAAACAGTTTTACATAAGAAAAACATAGGTAATTGGGAGGGGTTGTTCTAAAGGACATGACGTTCCATTGTTTCTAGTCCAAAACACTTATTAACCCTACCCATTTTTAATGTTCTTGTATAAACCAAGTTACATAGTAAAAAAAAAACAGTTATTGGAGGTGTTATGAAAACAGGACATGTACGTTTGTTTCTTTTCCCCCCCATCTAAGGGTTCAAAAAAAAACATTTATTTAACCCTACCCATTAATGTCTGTTATTAACAAACACAGTTTTATTAGCGTTAAAAAACATTTTAGTATTGCGAGGTTTGTTATTAAAAAAAGACATTACGTCTTTCAATTTTACAAGTCCAAACAATTTATACCCTTTACCCATATAAATGTTATGTTTATCAAAACCAGTTAAATTAGTAACATTTTTTTAGATTGGGAGGGTTTTTGTATAAAAAAGGGGGAACATCGCCATTATAGCAAACATTTTTATTTTTAAACCCCTACCCAATAATGTCTGTATAAAAACAGTTACATTAGTTTAACATAGGTATGGAGGTTTGTATAAAAAGGACAAACGTTCCAATCAAAAGTCCAACATTTTATAAACCTACCAATAATGGTCTGACTAAAAAAAACAGTTAAATAGTAAAAAACATAGTTAGTTTATTGGAAAGGTGGTAAATAAAAGGGGGAAACATAGTCCATCTAGGGTCCCAAAAAAAAACAATTTTATTTTTAAACCCCCCCCCCACCCATAATGGTCTGCGTTATACAAAAAACAGTTACATAGTAAAAACATAGTATTGGAGGTTGTATAAAAAAAGGGGGGAAACAAATATCCCAATCTGAGTCCAAAAACCTTATTACCCTTTACCCATAATGGTCTTGTCTTAAAAACCCATTTTAAATTAGTAAAAAAAAAATTTAGTATTGGGGAGGTTGTATTAAAAAAAAAGACATATGTCCATTTCTATAGTCCCAAAACCCCCTCCCCCCCCCCTTTAATACCCCACCATAATGTCGGTATAACTGTTTAAAATTGGTAAACCAAAAGTTATTGGAGGGAATGAATAAAAAAAGGGGGTAAAATTCATCCATTTTAGTCCAAACACTTTTAATTAACCCCCTACCATAATGTCTTGTAATAACCGTACATTTTAGCTAAAAAACCATAAGCATTGGAGGTGTATAAAAGGGGTGACATTTTACGGTCAATTTCGAGTCCCAAAACTACCTTTATACCCTTACCCATAATGTTTCTGTAAAAAAAAACAGGTTACCATTAGTAAAATTAGGTAAAACCATAGTAATTGGAGGTTGGTTATTAAAAGGGAATGATATTGCAATCTAGTAACCAAAAAAAAACACCTTATTACCCCCTACCCATAATGTCTGTCTAACAAGTACAAGTTTTAACAAAACATTTAGTATTGGGGAGTTGTATAAAACAAAGACATGTAATGTCCATTTAAATTCCAAACACCTTTATACCCTACCCCCATTAATGTCTTGATAAACCAGTTACATAGAACAAATAGTATTGGAGGTTGAAATAAAGGAATTTAGCTCATCTTAGTTCATGTTCACTTCTTACCTACCCATTAATGTTGTATACAAAACAGTTACACTTTAGTAAAATAGTATTGGAGGTTGTATAAAGAGGGATCCAGTACGTCCATCTAGGTCAACCATTAACCCCACCCATAATTGTCTGTATGTATAAAACAAAAAAAACAGGTTACCATCGTAGCTTATAAGTAAAAAAACCATAGTCTGGAGAGGTTGAATTAAAAGGAAATTATCCATCTAGTCCACAAAAACCTTTATTTTACCCCTACCCCCAGCATGTTATGTATAAAACACAGTTTACCTAGTAACATTAGGATGTGGAGGTTGTATAAAAGGACCTTTACGGTTCCATTTTCTAGTCCAAACCTTTAACCCTACAAATGTCTGTATTAAAACATTTACCATAAGGTAAAACAGAGAAAATTCGAGGTTGTATTAAAAAAAGAACATAACGTTCCATCTAGTCCAAAAAACACCTTGTAATAACCCTACCAAAGGTTATGTATAACAGTTTTTTACCATAGTAAAAATAGTAATTGGGAGGTTGTATAAAAGACATACATCCCCATTTTTTTTTTTTTCGAGTGCCAAAAACCCTTATTTACCCTTCCCATATGTATGTATAAACAAGTTTACATATAACATTAGTATTTGGGAGGTTGTATAAAGGGACATTTTAAGTTCATCTTAAGTCTCCAACTTTATAAAACCCACCCCTTACCCATCAGTAGTATAAAAAAAAAAAACAGGTTACAAGTAAAACATAGTAAAATTTGGAGGTTTGTATAAAAAAGGAAACATACGTCCATTCTAGTCCCCAACCTTATTTACCTTTACCATTAAGTAGATAATAAACAGCAGTTACAATAAGTTAAAAAACATGTTTAAGTGTTAGGTGTATAAAAGACATATTTACGTCCATTTCTAAAGTTCCAAAAACCTTTAATCCCTACCCATAAAATTGTCTGTAAAACAGTTTTACATAGTAAAAAAAACATAGTATTGAAGGTTTGAAAAAAAAACAAACAAAGACCCACCAAAATCCCACTTAGTTGTCCCAAAAACCTTTGTATTAAACCCCCTTACCCATAATGTCTGTAAAAAACAGTTAACATAGTAAAACACATTAGTATTGGGGAGGTTGTATAAAAGGGACCAATTACGTCCCCATTTCTAAGTCCAACAACCCTTTTATTTACCCACCCATAATGGTCAGTTATCAAAAAAAGTTAAATTAGTGAACATTTAGTTATTGGGAGGTTGTGATATAAGGGACCACAACATCCATCAGTCCACCTTTATTTACCCCTTACCATAATGTTCGTATAACAAAAAAACAGGTTACATAGGAACAGTTCGTATTGAAGGTTGGAAAAAAAAAAAAAAAGGGGGGGGGACCCCACAAAACAATTCCACTAGTCCAACCTTTATACCCCCTCCCCCAATTCAATGTCTTGTCATAAACAGTGACATCGTAAAAAATTAGTAAATTGGAAGAGTTTGTATAAAAAAAGGGGGGACATACGTTTCTCCATTCTAGTACAAACCTTTTAATTACCCTAACCAATTAATGGTCTGTTATTAACAACAGTTTACATAGTAAAAAACAATAGTAATGGGGAGGTGTATAAAAAGACAATAAGGTTTCCCAATCTAAGTCCAAACCTTTATTTTACCCTACCCATAATGTTCTGGTATAAAACAGTACATAGTTAACATAGTTATTGAGGGGTGAAAAAAAGGGAACCCCAACCATCCAATTCTTAGGTCCAAAAAACCTTATTAAAAACCCTACCCATAATGTCTGGATTAAACCAAGTTTTTACATAGTAAACATTTAAGTTTATTGGGGAGGGTTGGTATAAAAAGGGGGAAACATTAACGTCATCTAGTCCAACCTTTATTTTTACCCCCCCTACCCATAATAGTCTGTATAACAGTTTTACAATAGTAAACATTTTAGTATTGGAGGTGTATAAAAAAAGACAATAACGGGTTCCATCTGGGTCCAACCATTTAATAACTCTACCACATAATGTTTCTGCTTATAAAAAAAAAAAAAAAGTTACAGAGTAACATTAGTATTGGAGGTTTGTACTAAGGGGACCACACAATTTTCCCATCTAGGGGGTCAAACAAAAACCTTTATTAACCCTCCCATAAATTTACCCCAAAAAACTGTTTCCTTTCAGGGAACAAACATTTGTTTTTCAGAGATTAGCCAGTTGGCATTGTCCCTAATTTCATTTTTGATAGGAAAAAACATTAAAGGGGAAAAACCCCCCTGTGGGGACCCCCCACAAGAGCAAAAATTAAAAGCCCCAAGGTCTTTTCCTGCCCCATGGGACAGAAATTAAAATAGGTTTTATTTTAACAAGGAAAGATAACGACCAAATTGGTAAAACCCAATAAAAATGATTTATAAAGGCCACTTCCACTGTGTTGTGGGACCACTTAGAACTCATGTTTGTTAGGACCTCAATTGTAAACTCAATTGGTGTTTACATAGGATTAGATGGTTTCCCCACATGTTGGGCTGGGTTTAAGGGGTCCAGATTGAAATTTCAATGTTGATAAATTGTAAAAACGGTTTTGTTTTTTTTTGTGATTGATTGTTTGGGTTGGTTTTGTGATTGGTCTTTTTGATGGCAATTTTCGACTTAAAACAAATTCATGTGATGTACTTTTTATTTTTTTAATATATTTTAAATGGCAAGCTTCTGGGTAAGTTGAATCCCGTTGGGAAAAAGGGGATCTTGGAGTTTTGGTGGATAAAAAAACAAAAAAACTTAAAAAGGTAAGGCAAGCTAGGTTGGCAGGCGGGCAAACAAAGCCCAGAAAAAAGGGCCAAGCATTTGGTATTGTCTTGTTTATTAAAGGAAGAGGTATGGGGGATAAAAAGGGGAGTGAAAAATGTTAATTCTTCCCCGCTTTACAAGCATTTGGGAGGGGGAACCTCATTTGGGGAATATGCAGTGCCCAAAAATTTGGGGAAATTCCTGGGTTTACAAAAAGGGATTTCTTGGAAATGGGAAGGGTAAGAAGAAGGGCAATTAAATTTAATTAGGGGATTGGGGGAGCCTTGGCAAATGAAGAAGAGGAAGAGGAGGGACTGGAAAAAACAAAGAAAAGGTGTACCAATTATGAACACTAGGAAAAAAAAAAGGTTTTGCTTGGCGTGGGGTATTTTGATTACTGTGTATAAAAATAAACATTAAACGGGGGGGGGCCATTTAACATAAAGCTTATTTGGGGCCATTGTTCACCAATAGACAACATGGTCAGAGGGGAACACGGGTGGTGGGTCCTGAAAGGACTGAAAGAAAAAAAAAAGGTAAGATGGGGGTAACCCCCCAACCCAGGCCAATAGTTCAAACCTTTCATCAAAATTACGAGTTTACTATACAAAATTTACTTGTAAGGGATTAGAAAAAAAAAAAAAAAAAAATAACACCATATTATTTTTTGTGGAGATTCCAGAACTTAAACTTAAAAAAAACCCCAGTAAAAAAACCAAAATAGAGGTTTGCAGAGTTTATTTTTAATGCAAAACTTTACGTGGCTTTTGTCTTTTTTAGGTTTTTCCATAGGGTTGATGGAAAAGTTGGACCCAATTATAGGGAATCAAACAGGTATTTTCCCCCAGGTCTAAAATTTCCCTCGGGGCCACCTGGAGGTTTCTTTTCTTACATTCATTCTCCGTTCTTTCTAACATTCATTTATCCATTTTACAATATCTTTCCATTTTCTTTTCTAACCATTTCATTTCTCCATCTTTATTACATTTGTTTTCATCTCTCCATTCTTTAAATTCATCTCCATTCTCTTTACAATTTCTTCAAAACATATTTCCTTCTCTTTTTTCTAAATCTACAAAAACAAAAATAAAGTTTAGTTTCTATTATTGTGATACAAATTAATAATAATACTTGTGATTATCTCAAAACGTTTTTTAAAAAAAAAATTTGTTATATCCCTAATGGTCACCAAATTGTTTCAAAAAAAAAAAAAACTTGTTCAAAATTGACAAAAATTTTAATGGGGGGCAAAAAGCAAAAAAAAAATGTTCCGGGAGGTTTCAGAAAGGTTTAAAACCAGTGACCTTTAAGAGTTTTTAGGATCTACTTTGGCCAATCAAAATGTGGAATCTATAATTATCTGTTGGATGGAAAATGGCCAATATTACGGCCAAATGTCAGATCAGGAGAAGAAACCCTTTCCAAACCGAAATTGGTAGGGGAAACCAGCAAAAAAAAAAACCAAAACATCAATGGGCCATGAAAAGGGGGATTGGCAACCTAGGCCACAGTTTATTTTGTCCTATGTTTTTTTTTTTTTTTTTCTGTATGAATGGGGACAACAAAAAGAGACTATCTTTTACCATTTCCACCCCCAAACCACCCCCACCCCCCATCACTTCGCTATAGTTTCCCTCTGGCCAACAAACCATGTTTACGGTTTAAACAATAAATTTTTAATGGGGGGGGACCCAACCCCAAGGGGGGGGGGCACAAAGGGGGGGACATGACCCCTAGAAGAAAGTTTTTTTCATATTTTTTCTTGAGTACATTTTAAACAAAAAAAAAGTTTTACTGTTCTATATTCAATATTTAATTTATTAAAAAGACCAGAAGGTTAGGCGTGATAGTTTTATGTGCTAGTTAGTAGCGGCAAAACTTAAACTAGTGAAAATCCTGAAAAGAAAGAGTCGTTTTTTCAAATTGTGTTTACCCAAAATGGTGTTAAGCCTAAAGGAAAAAACCTACCCGAGTTAGTGAATTTTTTTAACAAAAAGGGGAGGAATTTTTTTACAAGTGTTTGAAGGAAAAACCTACCAGGGTTTGCCACACAAACTTGGGCGACATTCAAATGAGGAAAAAAATCTAACATGCCGGCATTTAGGTTTGTTTGGCAAGGGGACAAATTGGACAAAAAAAAACACCCTTCTTGTTTAGGTTCCAATGGAACATGATAGTAATTTGTACCATTGGGGTCCATGTTTAAAAGTCTAATTCATTCCTGCTGTTTTAGTGATGCCCATCTTTTTTTTGCTAACTGCGGGACAATTTTCAAGAAATACCACAGGCGTTTTACTTAACATCCTTGCTAATGTCAAAAAGAGTGGTTTCAGTTCTGGTTTGTTACATTGCTACGTTTTTGGATGGAAAAAGGATGTTTTTTGCTTGTTCCTGTTGCTACATTTCTTTGAATTTTGTTACTGTTGATTCCACTTTATTCTCTTTACACCAGCTAAACAACGGTCCCAACGCATTCACTTTTGCTAATTATTCTGATGTGGGTGGTGGTTTTCAAAACTGGATTAACAAAGTCGTTTTCCCAGAAAAAAGAAGCTAAAATATTCCACACCTGTTATGTTTCCATAACTTTGTAATTTACGAGGACGGAACGGGGGAGGAACGCAGATTATAAAAAACTGTAAGATTGATGATCTGCTTTATGGGTGACCATTAGGTAAGTTCCTTTTTAGGGACAAGGGAAAAAAAAAAAAAAACAGGTCATATCAACGGAACCTTGGGGGGACTGAAAAAAGTAAAAAATCTTTACAAAAAAGGATGAGGTTTAAGTGAATGTTTGAATCTCCTAAACCTTTTAGGTTATTTTGATGTGGTCTTGAGGGGCCATATAAACCACTAAAAAAGGCCCAAAAACCCAGTTGTGCAAAACAAAAAAAAGTTTAAAAAAAAAATTATTCAAGCAAGAGGCAATTAAACGTGGGTTAGGGGGGAACTTGAGCATTCTGAATTTTGGCAGTTGGACTTTCTTAAATAAACCACAAAAAAACATTTTTTCAGCCCAAAAGGAGGGTTTCTTTCTTAAGTGGAAAGAGTGCAAAGGCAACCAAACCAAGAAATATAAAAAAAAAAATCCATTTAATTTTGTAACAGAAGAAAATTGAGGGCTTGGGGGGGGGGGAAAGAAAACAAAAAGGAAAAAAAAAGAATAAGGGGAAACCCAGTCTCCACTAGGTTTACATTTTTGTATACAACTTTTTAACGTGTGATCCCCCACAGTAAATTGTCTACTTTAAAAAAACCCCTGTGTTTATAAAAGTATTTGGGGGGCCAAAAATTTGAGAAAGAATTTTAAATTGAATTGTATTTGGGGGCCCACGGGGGAAATGTTGCTGATTTAGATTTTCTATGGTTCTCTTAAACCTATAAGTTCTGCTTTTACAAAAACAGTTACATTTAGTAACAATTTTAGATTGGAGGAAGGATTGTATAAAGGACATAACGTCATCTAGTCAACCTTATACCCTACATAATGTCTGTTAACAGTGTACATTAAGTATACATAGTATTGGAGGTTATAAAGACATATCGTCACTCTAGTCAAACCTTTATACCCTACCCATAATGTCTGTAGAACAGTTACATAGTAACATAGTATTGAGATTGATAACAGGAATTACGTCCATCTAGTCACCACTTTATACCCTACCAATAAATTGTCTGTCTAAACACGGTACATAGTAAATAGTATGAGGTGGTATAAAGATAGAAGTCATCTAGTACAAACCTTTATACCCACCCATAGCTGGATAACAGGTTACATAGTTAACATGTATGGGAGGTTGATAAAGATATACGTCCATCTAGTAAACCTTTCTACCCTACCCATAATGTCGTCCTAACAGTTACATAGTTTACATAGATTGGAGGTTGATAAGTATACGTCCATCTAGTCCAAACCTTAACCCCTACCCATAAGTCTGATAACAGTTACATAGTAACATAGTATTTGAAGAGGGGATAAAGATATACGTCATCTAGTTAACAACCTTTATACCCTACCCATTAATGTTTGTCTCAACAGTTATAGTTACATAGTATGGAGGTGGTTATAAAGATATAGTCATCTAGTCCAACTTTAGACCCTACCCATAAGGTCTGAGAACCAGTACCATTAAGTTACATAGTTATTGGAGGTTGTATAAGATATACGTCCCTCTGTCCAACCTTTATACCCTACCCATAGTCTTGGTCTAAACAGTTACATAGCTGTACATAGTATTGGAGCCGGTGTATAAGATATAAGCTCCATCTAGGTACCAACTTTTACCCTACCCATAAGTCTGTCGTATAACAGTCACATAGTAAAGATAGTATTGGAGTGATATAAAGACATACGTCCATCTAGTCCAACCTTTATACCCTACCCATAATGTCTGTCTAACAGTTACATAGTAACATAGTATTGGAGGTGGTATAAAGACATACGTCCATCTAGTCCAACCTTTATACCCTACGCATAATGTCTGTATAACAGTTACATAGTAAGATAGTATTGGAGGTTGTATAAAGACATATGTCCATCTAGTCCAACCTTTATACCCTACCCATAATGTCTCTCTAACAGTTACATAATAACATGGTATTGGAAGTTGTAAAAAGACATTACATCCATCTAGTCCAACCTTTATACCCTACCCATAAAGTCTGTTTAACAGTTACATAGTAACATAGTATTGGATGTTGTATAAAGACATACATCCATCTAGTCCAACCTTTATACCCTACCCATAATGTCTGTATAACAGTTACATAGTAACATAGTATTGGAGGATGTATTAAGACATACGTCCATCTAGTCCAACCTTTATACCCTACGCATAATGTCTGTATAACAGTTACATAGTAACATGGTATTGGGGGTTGTACAAAGACATTACATCCATCTAGTCCAACCTTTCTACCTTACCCATAAAGTCTGTATAACAGTTACATAGTAACATAGTATTGGAGGTTGTATAAAGACATACATCCATCTAGTCCAACCTTTATACCAAACAAGCATTACTGCGACAGTTGTGTCGAAAACCCACACCTCTCCGAGGTCTCAGAGGAGCCCTTAAAACTTGTGGATATCCAGACTGGGCCTTTGTCAAAAGAAGTAGAAGGAAAGAAAAGAACACGAATACCAACAGTGAAGGGGAAAAGCAAGACAGGAGGAAGAACATGGTCATCCCATATGTAGCAGGGGTCTCCGAGAAATTAAGAAGAATTTTCAAAAAACATCGTATCCCTGTCTGCTTTAAACCGAACAACACACTGAGGCAGCAATTGGTACATCCGAAAGACCCAATACCTAAACACAAGAAAAGCGACATCATATATGCAGTGCAGTGCAGTGAAGAATGCTCTGATTTGTATGTGGGGGAGACCAAACAGCAACTGCATCAACGTATGGCCCAGCACAGAAGAGCCAATTCCTCGGGTCAGGACTCAGCCGTGTACCTGCATCTTAAGGATAAAGGACATACCTTTGAAGATTGTAATGTTAACATACTGGCGAAGGAACGTGACTGGTTCAAGAGAGGTGTTAAGGAGGCCATTTATGTGAAAATAAAGAAACCAAGCCTAAATAGAGGTGGGGGGGTTCGACACCAACTGTCTGCCATGTACAATGCTGTTTTAACACCTTACTCTGGGCGTTCCTATAACACCTCTTAGCCACTATCCAATCACACCCTTAACACCTGGCTGTGATATGCTAATTGGGATTTTCCAGGGTACATAATTGCCCCAGATTCTTGTACAAGTCATTCTGAATTGAGAAAGCCAGTCGGATGACTAGCGAAACGTCTTCAAGAACTACATTTCAAGTCCAGTTGATCTAATTGAATACAACAGATAATGTTAGAGATAGCAGTGTATATTATATAGAGACAGTGTTAGAGATATCTGTGTATATTATATAGATATAATGTTAGTGTACATTATATAGAGAGATAAATAGGCAGAGATTGGAATACATTGTATAGAAATAACCAACCTGTTTATTCTGGCACAGTGATTTGTTGTTTTAAAAATCTCGTCCTTTTATATTGTCCTAAACATTTCCCTATCATTAGCATATCATTATGATTAGCCAATGAGGTTACACTCCAGTATACATAGATTTAACTGCAAACAGAATTTACATAAATAAATATTCCCACTATTCTTATAGAGATGGGCAGAGTCTGTCACCACAGAACACAGCAGGGCATTCTTCCTTCCTATGTATATTTTACATTTCCAGTAAAACTCTTTCACCCAACTTTCTATTTCCATCTTGTCTCTGTTCTCCATCCAAAGATGTGACTAAAATTTCTGCCCATTTAAGAAACAGTTTGTGACAATGACACCACAATGCAGAAAGACAGGATACAAGTCAAATTCAATATTATTAAGCTTGACACCAATATAGACTAAATGGAAATATAGTGCCCAGACAAGTTTCTCCCCTTAACATGGTACTTCTACCTTCCATATTAATCTCCAAAGGACTCATATACCGTTAGATGGGGCAGCCGATCACTGTATTCCAATCTAAACTCAACTAGAAGATACAGATTAAACTCCTCATCTTGTGCCATTCATCTGGATCATACTTTACCTAAATATCCACTCAAGATAATACAATGAGGTTGAATAAGTACACATGTTCATCTAGTCCAACTTTATACCCTACCCATAATGTCTGTATAACAGTTACATAGTAACATAGTATTGGAGGTTGTATAAAGACATACATCCATCTAGTCCAACCTTTATACCCTACCCATAATGTCTGTATAACAGTTACATAGTAACATAGTATTGGAGGTTGTATAAAGACATACGTCCATCCAGTCCAACCTTTATACCCTACCCATAATGTCTGCATAACAGTTACATAGTAACATAGTATTGGAGGTTGTATAAAGACATACGTCCATCTAGTCCAACCTTTATACCCTACCCATAATGTCTGTATAACAGTTACATAGTAACATAGTATTGGAGGTTGTATAAAGACATACGTCCATCTAGTCCAACCAATGTCTGTCTAACAGTTTACCGAGTACATAGTAATTGGAGGTTGTATAAAGACATTGTCCCATCTATCCCAACCTTTATTCGCACCGACTTATGCTAATTTGTACTTAGATGGTGGGAGGAGTGTACCCTATATAGATCACTCCACACATCCGCTCACAGAAAAGATCAACATAACAAAAGGTATATAGATGCTTTACTCTGGATATGGGAAATGTACAGAGAAAGCATTTGAGACACGTATTCATAAGCTTATGATAATGTATCCAATTTGAAATTCACATGGACTCTGGAGGGGATAGAACTCATTATCTAGATCCTATCGATATATATCATGAGTGCAACATAATCACAGACAGTAGTTTTAGAAAAGGCACTTCAAAAATACCTTATTACATCTAATCATGTCATCCTAAACACGGCATTAAAAGGTATCCCTCTGAGCCATTTACAGGATTTCGCAGAAATTGTTCTAATGATGGATGATTTTTATCCAAGCGTGTAACTTCCAGACATTCATTGGAAAGGGGATACGATTTGATGTTCTGATTGCGCTTTTTTGAAACTTTACGATTTGAATAGATCACTTTTGTTGAGACCCAGCATAAAAACTAATAAAATGTGACACAAGTCAATCACGGTAGAAAATGCATGCCCATACAGAAAAATCAAATCCAGTTACATTCATTTTCATCTTATCAGTCCTCAGTTGCTATGAGATCGTTATATTTTAAAAAACATTTACCTGTCCTCAGGTGCAGATAAAAAATTAGATCATATTATGGAATCGGGATTCGATACGTATCAAGAAGGGCTGTACTCTAGGGGGTACAACTTTTTCTCCCTGCGATTTATTCACCCGATATCTCATCAACAAAAACTGGTTGGGATATCAGGCATGTATAGATGTGGACATAGCAAGATGCATAACTGTCGATATGTAAAAATAGGACAAAATTTTTTAATTCACACACAGGAAAAGTTTTCCATTACAGAATATATAAATTGTACAACCATGTATGTTATTTATTGTTTGAAATGCAACACTGTAGCTTACATATGTAGGGTGTAAATCAATCATTTAAAGTCAAGGATACTGAACCTATAGTCATCAAAATACGATAATAACAGCCCCGTTGCGAGACATTTTGCAACATGTCACAACCCACCTTACAATTACAATCAGGGAATACCAAGTATCAAAAGGACACTACAATCGAGACAGATCTTTAACAGCTACTAACAGAAACTAATGGATTTTCTATTTACACTAATATCCTAGAGTAGAACTCAATTCTTGATGTTAATTGGTTTATTGGTAGATAATTGATATTTATAATGCCATCTTTATGTAAGTTAATCATTCATATGGGATACTTAGGCATGTTGTATGCATAAAATTTAATAAGATGTTTTATGTATGAGGTATATTTACAATCTTGTTTATCAACATCACATGCTTGCTTGTAAAAAACTTTATGTATATTATAACGATCTTAATGTAGGAGTTAAATTGTTAGTATTCTATATATGGTATGCATATGATCTTAGGAGGAATCGATCGGTATCTTCTCCTCTATTTTTCCGTGTTGCTTAAAAGAGACCCAAGGGTTAATTTGGGGCCAACAGACATTTTTAAAACGTTTTGAGGTCACGTGGAAGCATTTGTATATAGGGATTGGGTCGCAAACCCCAAGACATAGTATTGGAGGTTGTATAAAGACATACGTCCATCTAGTCCAACCTTTATACCCTACCATAATGTCTGTATAACAGTTCCATAGTAACATATTTGGATGTTGTAAAGACATACATCCATCTAGTCCAACCTTTACCCTACCCATAATGTCTGTATACATTTACATAGTAACATAGTATTGGAGGTTGTATAAAGACATACGTCCATCTAGTCACCTTTTACCCTACCCATATGTCTGTATAACAGTTACTAGTACATAGTATTGGAGGTTGTATAAAGACATACGTCCATCTAGTCCAACCTTTATACCCTACCCTAATGTCTGTACTACACTTACATAGTAACATGTATTGGAGGTGTATAAAGACATACTCCATCTAGTCCAACTTTATATCCTACTCTTATGCTTGTCTAACGTTGCACTGTCATGGACAAAATATATATCGTTATAGGATAGTACACAGCCACAAGGTCATATTTTTTTGTGGGTTTCTGACCAATAATTAATACACCCCTGACTCAAATAGCAACCAGAAAAGAATCCCATGGTCAATTAGAACTACAGGGAGTTCAATAAAAGTTCCTTATCGTTTAAAAGGTGCTAATTTTTTGCCCCACCAATCAGATCTATTTAACTTTGAACTTACATCTGATTGGTTGGGGCAAAATTAGCACATTTTTAAACGCTAAGATGTTATTGATAACCCTATAAAATTATTCATATCAGTATTTTTAATATTTTTAAATTTTACCCAGACCCCTATTAAATCAATTTACATGAACTTGCCATTACCACCTCTGCTGGAAGACTCCACAGTTTTTACCTGAAGACCAACTTCTCTAATTTTAATGATGCATGCACATGAGAGTTTTTCAATATGGCTCATTAATATATTTTGGGTATAAAGTAATCATGTCCCCATGTACTGTTGCTTTCCCTGTGTAACAGAGCCTTGACTAATCCGCGTGCATAGTCAAATCCACCATTCCCTATTAATTTATTTGCCCTTCTCTTTCATTTCTAGATGTCCCTTTTTCTATTGGATTCCAAATGGGCCCGCATATTACAACTGAAGCCTCCCAAACCGGCAAGTTGGGAGAAGGTCAATGTCCAGAAAAAATGTAAGAAGAATCAATAATTAGTAATGATAAATGGTCTGGGGATCACGTACATAGAACCAAAAAAACCGGAAATTCGAGGGTTTCTGAAAATACAAAATTTCACTGTTATTTGAATGTTCAACAATTAATTTATATGCTTGTAAAGGTTCTCATTACGATCATGTAATTCTGTGCAATTCATTCATCCAGATCGTGTGTATATCCTGTTATATTCATTATCCATAGTATGGTAATCCTGTAATATTCATTCCCCAAGGTACCAGGTAATACGTAAGTATTCATCCACCAGGTCATCGTATATCTGTAATTTATCCACTCATTGGTGCCTGTATCTGTATCTTATCATCCAGGTCATGTTCTCTGACATATTCATTCTGCCAGATCACGGTATATCTGTAATATTCATCATTCCAGGTCATGGTATATCTGGTATATTCTACTGTCCCACCGCATGGTATATCTGTAATATTCTCCATCCCGTCCAGTTAAGAATTCGCACTCGGTATCTCTTAATATTCATTAATCCAGGTCATGGTGTATTTGTAATATTCAGCTATCCAGATCAGGTTATATCTCGTAATATTCATCATCCATGTATTGGTATATTCGTAATATTCATCCACTCCAGATCCATGGTATATCGTAATATTATATCCCCGTAATGACATGGTATATTATCATCAGTAGGAATATGTGTCATTTCCATCCATGTCATGGTATATCTGGTAATATTCATCATCCAGGTCATTTGGTGCGTATATCTGTAATATTCATCCATCCAGGTCATGGTATAACTGTAATATTCACATACCCAGTCATGGTATATATGTGAATATTCATTCCACCAGGTCATGGTACTCTGTTGTATTCAATCAATACCAGGTCATGGTATCTTATCTCCCTTGGGATATGTAATTCATCCATCCAGGTCATGGTATATTGTATATCATGTCATCAGGTCATGGTATATCGTTAATATTCTCTCATCCAGTCATGGTTAATCTGTAATATTCATCCTCCGCAGGTCATGCGTTTTTCATATCTGAATATTCATCCATCCAGGTCATGGATATTAATATGCTTATAGATCAGTTATCGCTAATATTTCCATCCCGGTCATGGTAATTCTTTAAATTCTTCATCCAGGTGTCACTGGTATATCTGTAATATTCATCCACTCTCAGGTCATGGTATATCTGTAATATTCCTCATCCAGGTCATCGGTTATCTGTAATATTCTCATCCTAGTCATGGTATATTCGTAAATATTCATTCCCATAGTTCATGTATATCTGTAATATATTCATTCATTCCACGGTTCTGAATGTATCATCATCTGTACTGTAATATCTTCCATCTCAGGTCATGGTATATCTTGTAATTTATCATCCAGGTATGGTATATCTGTAATATTCATCCATCCAGGTCATCGGTATATCTGTACATATTCATCATCGCAGGTCATGGTATTTTGTAATATTCATCATCCAGGTCACGGTATATCTGTAATTCATCATCCAGGTTCAGGTTATATCTGTAATATTCATCCATCCAGGTCGAGGTATCCTGTATATCACCGTATCATTCTGGTAGATATTATCCCATCCAGGTCATGGTAATCTGTAATATCATCCTTCCAGGTCAGGTATATCTTATGTTCATCATCCAGGTCATGGTATATCTGTAATATTTCATCCATTCACGGTCATGGTATTCTGTAATTTTCATCATCAGGTTCATCGGTATATCTGTAATATTGCATCCATCCGGTCATGGTAATTCTGTAAATATTCATCCATCCAGGTCATGGTATATCTGTAATAGTTCATCCATCCGGTCATGGTATAATCTGTAATAGTTTCCATCCATCCGGTCATGGTATATCTGTATATGCATTCAATCCAGGTCCACGGTATATCGTAATATTCATACATCCGGCTAGGTTCATGGTATATCTGTTTGTATTCGGTTTAGATCAACTGGACTAAGTTTAACTTCAAATGTTCTTTTCAACGGAATAAACTTTTAATTCAGTTGATCTAACTGATATTCAACAGATAATAATTTTGAATTTTTTGAAAAAGGTTTTGAAAAATTTGAGTTCCAAAAGTTTTTGTTGGTACTTCGAAACCTTTAAATGTTTAATTTGAATCTGGGTTCTATTCAAATATCAAAGCCTTAGTGAAAAATCCAAATATACTACATCTACTGCTATGCAGATTCTAATTGCTTCTCAATCCCTCCTAAAATCCAAGAAAGTTAGTTGACAAATCAAGATCTATTCTTCCTAAATCCTGTTGATCACTACTCAGTCCTTGAACATACTCCTAGAACATTTCCCTTATTAAAACTTTCCAGATCTTCCCCACCACTGAAGTTAAACTACAGCTTATAATTACCTGGGCTGTGAATGACTACCCTTTTGATAGTGGATAACATCACCTTCTCCAAACCAGAGGCACACCACCGGACATGATGGAATGTGCAAAAATCGAAACTGTGTGTTGCAATAGTGTTTCCCTCTGATTAACCTGTGGGACACCATCAGGTTATTCAATAAAGTTCTTAGGTTTAAAAGGTGCTAATTTTGCCCAGCCATCAGATCTTATTTAACATTTGAAAGCTTAAGAGCTGATTGTTGGGGCAAAAATAGCACCATTTTTAAACAATAAGAACCTTTTATTTGAATAACCCTGCATAGTTTGCAAAATACAACTCCCACCATTCCCTGACTGCCTCTGCTGTTGTAAAGTGATTTTTGGGAAAATGACGGGAGATGTAGTTTTCAACTTACACCCATATAATGTTTTTTCAAATCCAGTACAGTGAATTTGATCAGACTGAGAAAACTCAGGCTTCACAGTTGTTATTAACAGCCTGAAATAACTTATTAAAATATACCACAAGCACCAACACACGCCCATTCAGAGCTCAGTTTAGGTCACCAAACATTTGGCATCCGCCTGCTTTCTACAATAACTCTAACTTTTAGCTCTGCTACTGAATGGAATAAGGCTTTAATGAAAAACTCTGGCTTTAAATAATGTCTCCTAGGCACATGCCCAAAAATTATTGGTCAAAAATGCAAGAATATCAATTTCATATTTGTTTTAGACCATCCCAATATCCCGTTGCTAATTTTTCTGAAAGTCACATGCAAAGCAAAATCTTTGGTTTCATCCTACACTGGTCCCTGGCTGTTTGCTCTGCTTTGTGGCCAGAAACCTTCTTGTTAGTGGTCCATCGCTATTTATAAATCTCTAAATCTATTAAATAATCAACCTACTTCCCTTTTGTTTCTTCAGATCAGCTTGGGCTACAGACATTCTTTTTGCTGACAGAATCAGGTTCCCATCAGTCTAATCAGACATCCCTATGAAAACATCAGAACCAAGCTATCACATCTGATCATAAACACTTGGATGGACCTGGGTGGGGATTTTGTCCTTAGATGATGACAGCAGCCATCGAGCAAGTGAAGATTGAAGGACCAGATTATAGGAATGGGATGTGTGGAGTTTGTTTCTGGTTCAATCAATTCATCCCAAAAAAACTATGAAAATAATAAT
The DNA here is from genome assembly GCA_019447015.1 of Hymenochirus boettgeri. Classification (NCBI taxonomy): domain Eukaryota; kingdom Metazoa; phylum Chordata; class Amphibia; order Anura; family Pipidae; genus Hymenochirus; species Hymenochirus boettgeri. The sequence goes on along the minus strand of CM033477.1, from coordinate 4,386,282 downwards.
TTATTTCCAAAAATCTGGCCGATTTATGTAATTTGTTACTACAAGTTGGTAAAACAGTTTTTGAAGTATTTAAAGAGTTTTCATATAAAGAACATTGACAACAGGAAAGACCCGTGATCATTTACAAGCCATCTCTCTATGAGCAGGATTTCCTTTTATTTGCATATATAAACATGTTAAATGGCAGCTTGAGGTTTTCACTTACAACATATACAATCCCTGCACTTCAAGATTATATGACAAAAGGCAAGTCCATAGGTGTATCCTATGACCCTATATTGCTAGTATATGGGGTTTTTCCTGGTTGGCTGTCCACGCTTCACAAATGTTACAAAACCTTTCTGTATGACAGTTATATTACTGCAGGAGAAAAGTGATGGAGTAGAAATCCAAATGTATCTGCTCTGGGAATGAAACTCTTGCATCAATTAACACTTTTCAGTTTTTTGCATTTACATTTCTATGTAACATCTACAAGGCAGTGTACATATTGGCCTTGGTCTACATGAATTGTCTTTAAATCTACAGACAATTGACCATCTAAGAGGAATCTTACATAGGGAAGGTACAGTGACATATTGTGAGTTTACTGAGCTATTTCTTCTCTTTAGAATTATACTAATTATACATATACTTAAAGTAATTGTGATTTAATAATAAGAGTTTTGTGTATTTATCACTACAGATAAACATTTAATACAGAAGTTCACTTTACTTGTCAATCAAGAGGAACATTTTCTCCTCCGAAGGAGATGTCCCAGCACAGTACACTCTTAAATTTAGCTTTACTTTCATAAGGGAGATCTACTAATAGCATGATGCTGAAGTTGGAACCTTTAAAATCGCTTAGGTCTTCAATAGCATCCCCGGCCAACTAATCATTAAGGATCGCGACATTGTTTGGACTCCGATATTTTACAGAGTAAGTTTCTCACCATTACTTAGAAAGTGTAAAACTGTCAGTCTTTCAAATTTCACAGAGGAATCGGATTTATTATCCATGTAACTTCCATTTTTGTATTATATACCTCTCATTTTAAGTTCTTTAAAATGTCCAGTTGAGAATGACTCAATTTAGAGATTTCAATAAACAATCATAACCGATATCATTACTACATCATCCAGTCACGATTGCATCGGCATTTAATACACGAAGCAATGTGAATGGATATACAGTACTTCTCACTGGGACATTTTTTAAGCACTCTAAACCGGACATTTATTAATACAAAATGGACTCTTGGGATACTAACAAAGATGGCACAAGGGTGCAGTGGGCGAAAATGGATTTAAAAGAACGCTAACTATGTTATATCAGTTAGCGTGATTTAACTCTCATCATTGCAGTGCCTGCATGGTTATCATCAAAGTTAACCTCGCAGGCGCCGCAAGCATGCTTTATTCACCATCGCGCTTGCCTTTACGGAGCCAAGGCTGCATCAAAGTTCCGCTATGTTGAACACCATTGCGGAATTCACATAGAGGGCAAATGTTGAATGTAGCATCGCCTGAACACTGGCCGGGGAGCGATTGTCAGATTTCGGTGCATCGCCCTGTAATTTGGACCTTTTGGAATCCATTAACTTCCCTCACTGGATATTCACGCATCCCTTCTTTGGATATATTAAGAAGTATTTTAATTTATTTTATAATCTCCTTCATACCCTACCCATAATGTCTTATAACAGTTATTAGTACACATAGTATTGGCGAGTTGATATAAGACATAGCACCTCTAGTCCACACCTTCTAATCCCTACACATAAGTAGCCCTACTAACAGTTACCTTATTGGCAACCATACCGATTTGGAGTGTTGTATAAAGAACGCCATCTAGTCCAACCTTATACCCTACCATACTGTCTGTATAACAGTTAATAGCGTAACATAGTATGGAGGTTTTAAAGACATACGGCCATCTAGTCCAACCTTTACCCTACCGGCATAATGTCTGTAATAACAGTTACATATTACATCGATTGGAGTGTAGAAAGACATACTTCCATCCTAGTCACGTCCATCTAGTCCAACCTTTATACCCTACCCATAATGTCTATGTAACAGTTACATAGTAACATAGTATTGGAGGTTGTGTTAAGACATACATCCATCTAATCCAACCTTTATACCCTACCCATAATGTCTGTATAACAGTTACATAGTAACATAGTTTTGGAGGTTGTATAAAGACATACATCCATCTAGTCCAACCTTTATACCCTACCCATAATATCTGTCTAACAGTTACATAGTAACATAGTATTGAAGGTTGAATAAAGACATACGTCCATCCAGTCCAACCTTTATACCCTACCCATAATGTCTGTATAACAGTTACATAGTAACATAGTATTGGAGGTTGTATAAAGACATACGTCCATCTAGTCCAACCTTTATAACCTACCCATAATGTCTGTCTAACAGTTACATAGTAACATAGTAAGAAAGTATTGGAGGTTGTATAAAGATATACGTCCATCTAGTCCAATCTTTATACCCTACCCACAATGTCTGTATACCAGTTACATAGTAACATAGTATTGAAGGTTGAATAAAGACATACGTCCATCCAGTCCAACCTTTATACCCTACCCATAAAGAGCTATGGTACTATGTAACTGTTATACAGACATTAGTAGGGTATAAGGTTGGACTAGGGACGTATGTCTTTATACAACCTCCAATACATGTTACTATGTAACTGTTATACAGACAATATGGGGTAGGGTATAAAGGTTGGACTAGATGGACGTTGTCTTTATACAACCTCCAATACTATGGTACATGTAACTGTTATACAGACATTATGGGTAGGGTATAAAGGTTGGACTAGATGGACGTAGTCTTTATACAACCTCCAATCTTGTTACTATGTAAATGTTATACAGACATTAGGGTAGGGTATAAAGGTTGGACTAGAAGGACGTTGTCTTTATACAACCTCCAATACTAGTTACTATGTAACTGTTATACAGCATTATGGGTAGGGTATAAAGGTTGGACGATGGACGTATGTCTTTATACAACCTCCAATACTATTTACTATGTAACTTGATACAGACATTATGGGTAGGGTATTAAGGTTGGACTGATGGACGTTGTCTTTATCAACCTCCATACTATGTACTATGACTGTTAGACAGACATTATGGTAGGGTATAAAGGTTTGGACTAGATGGACGAGTGTCTGTACAACCTCCAATACTATGTTACTATGTAATGTTATACAGACATTATGGGTAGGGTTATAAAGGTTGGCACTAGTGGACGTATGTCTTTATACAAACCTCAATACATGTTACTATGTAACTGTTATACAGACATTATGGGTAGGGTAAGTTAAAGGTTGGACTAGTGGATGTGTCATTTATACAACCTCCCAATACTGTTACTTGAACTGTTATAAGACATTATGGGTAGGGTATATAAAGGTTGGACTAGATGGAGTATGGTCTTTATACAACCTCCAATACTATGTTACTATGTAACTGTTAGACGACATTATGGGTAGGGTATAAAGGTTGGACTAGATGGACGGTGTCTTATACCAACCTCCAATACTAGTGTTACTATGTAATGTTATACAACATTATGACGGTAGGGTATAAAGGTTGGACTAGATGGACGTATGTCTTTATACAACCTCCAATACTATGTTACTATGTAACTGTTATACCGACATTACATCTAGTCCAACCTTTATACCCTACCCATAATGTCTGTATAACAGTTACATAGTAACATAGTATTGGAGGTTGTATAAAGACATAGATCCATCTAGTCCAACCTTTATACCCTACCCGTAATGTCTGTCTAACAGTTACATAATAACATAGTATTGGAGGTTGTATAAAGACATACGTCCATCTAGTCCAAACGCTCGGGACTGTGTGTTTCCATCGGCCGCGCTAGACTCCCTATAGGAGTCTAGCGCGGCCGATGGAAATTTTCGGCCTTTCCCGAATGAGCGTACGGCCGACCCGATCGTTCGCGGCCGCGCGCTCGTTCGGGAAACGAACGTACACACAGTAACGATAAAGCCCCGGTACCGTCGGATCCGACGGTATCGGGGCTTTATCGTTTCTGTGTGTACCCAGCTTTAAAGTTTAGTCCTTAAAGACGTTTTGCTAGTCATCCGACTGGCTTTGTCAATTCAGAATGATTTGTACAAGAATCTGTGGCAATTATGTTCCCTGGAAAGTCCCCATTAGCATATCACAGCCAGGTCATTATGATTGCAAGGCGTGATTGCATTGTAGCTAAGAGGTGTTATAGGAACGCCCAGGGTAAGGTGTCAAAACAGCATTGTACAAGGCAGGCAGTTGGTGTCGAACTCCCCCCACCTCTATTCAGGCTTCTTTATTTTTACATAAATGGGCTCCTTGACACCTGTCTTGAACCAGTCACGTTCCTTTGAAAGGATGTTGACATTACAATCTTCAAAGGTATGTCATTTTTCCTTAACATGCAGGTACACGAGTCCTGACCCGAGGAATTGGCTCTTCTGTGCGTTGGTTGGTTAATACGTTGGTTGGTTCATATGTTGGTGCAGTTGCTGTTTGGTCTCTCCCACATACAAATCAGAACATTTTTCACTGCACTGCACAGTGTATATTCCAACCTGTTTTGGTCCACAAGCGGACCTTTCTCACGTAAACTTGAGAAAGGTCCGCTTGTGGACCGAAACATGTCAGAATAAACACATGGTTTAGCAGTCAATCTGCGTGGAGTCTCCTTCATTTTATGTTTATTACAATGTTAAATAATATGTAACATGGACTTGTTTTTATATTCTTCAGATGTTGTGCTGAGGCCTATAGAATTTGGGAACTTGCCGGTTTTGCTGAACACAGATGAGGAGTGTTGGTTTGAAGACCCAGTTAAAATATCCAATTGTTCTCAGTTTGTAAGTAACATTAGCAAATTTATACAATACAATACAATAACATTTGTAAAGCACTTTTCTCCTAAAGGACTCAAAGCGCATTGTAAGTAATTTAGTAGGGGGAAAAAAGCCCCGAAGAATTGCATGTTCTATAAACATAGCAAATACACAGATATTGAATATGAAGTAAGAAAGGTCACTTTGAACTTTGCACTGTTTCACTTTGTGCTCTGAGAGCTGTAAATTAATTAAAGCACAAAGAGATTCCTTGGGAGGCAGCACAAACAATTTCTTGTTTATTAGTTAAACTCCTAAATACACGGCTTTTATGGGTATTATAATGGTATTTCCATTTTCCATAACTTCACCATTTTAAGAGGTATATGTGTTTACAAATGTGGGACAGAACACTCACCAGCAGATACAGATACTGCAACAAATAAGCAATAGTGGGATTTTTTTTTTACCATCTTACTGACATAGAACCCAGAATAATGTGCTATAGCAACATTTAGAGATACTGCCATTTGTAGCAAAGCCATTTTCACACACCATATCTTCACCATTCTAAGGGTTATGTGTGCTTAAAAATGTGGATTGGGGACTCATTCCTTTTTTCGCTGTATTATAGTGCCAGCTGATCATCTGCTATTGTAAAAAACTGCCTGCATTTAAGGGTTTTGAAACTCAGAACTTTGCCAAGATCAAGTCAAGGCATTTATGAAGTTAATAATTATTATAATGCTTCTTTCCCTAGCTACCAATATGTAAGCAACACCTGGAACAGTCTGCCTTTTCCCACTGCAGTAACTTACTCCCGAACATAGAGATTTACATCCAGGCCTGTATGGTGGACATGTGCTCCTGTGGCCAAAACCAAGACTACTTCTGCCTGTGCAGCACAATTACCGAATATTCCAAGCTATGTGCTCATTCGGGAGGTCACCCTGAAAATTGGAGAAATAATACGTTTTGTTGTAAGTATTTCAATTTCAGCATTCGCTTAAAAGCCTGCAAAAGGCCACATTAAAATTATTAGTAATTGATTTTCATTAATTAAAAGTGTTCACAAACTGTGTGTTATAGTATCTTTGTTTTGTTAATGGTATTTGTGTAGAAAATAATTTTAAATGGAGCTAATAATATAAGACAAACAAAGCAACCGATGTCCAATATTTTGACTTATAAAAAGGCATGGTTACAGTGAATAAGATATTCAGTTATGCTGATCGGTTTTTAATTTTACTTTGTTGTTCCCAGCTAAGGAATGTCCTCACAATATGATCTATAAAGAAAGTAGCTCCACATGCATGAACTCCTGCTCTCACCTGGAGATACAAACCCCTTGTGAGGAACACTTCATGGATGGTTGTTTCTGCCCTGAAGGTTTGTGTTATATGTATATGAGTACATGAGTTATATGTATATGGTACATACCATGAATATGAGATATGAAAAAATAACCAGCTACATGATATTTCTTTTTTTTGGCAGGCACCGTACAGGATGACCATAACTGGAGGGGATGTGTTCCAGTGAGTGAATGCTACTGCAAGTATGGAGGGTCACTGTATTCTCCAGGACAATCAATAGATGGTGATTGTGAAAAATGGTATATCATATCAGTTTTTCTTTCTTTACACAAAAAAAAAACACAATTGTGAGATTGTTTGATATAATAAATACTGCAATAATATTTTCTATTCACATTACATAATAATATATTATAAATAAGTAAAAGTCTAAAGAGAAGAAACCTGTTATATTTCAGTATCCAACAAATGATGGGATTACAGTCAAATAACAGGAGATCTTTTCTCTTATAGGGGTGAACAAAAAACTAGAGGCCCTTTATAAAAAGTGATTTTAGCTTAAGCATGTAAATGATATTTCACTGTGATGGCAGTAAGGCTTTGGAATGTTCTGCCTGAAAATGTTATGCCGGCTGAATCTCTAAACACATTCCAGTGAGGCTAGATGTCTACTTGGACAGGCAGAACATCCAGGGTTACAGCTGGTGTCCTTGTCTAGTTTGGCATACTTGAGGGGCATGCACCATTTGAATGGAAGAGACTGTGTTTTTATATTGTGTTTGTATTTTATGTCTTGGTAAGGCACAGAGAACAGGCTGCACTGGGAAACATGCTCTCCCCACTTGTTTTGTCTCTTTTGTAAATGAACCTCGCTGTGACAAAATAAAATTATGTTTTGGTCTTTTTCCATTGCAGTGACTGCATCTTAGGAAGATGGAATTGCACAGAGACACCATGTCCTGGAGTGTGTTCTGTTGAAGGAGGTGCTCATTTCTCTACATATGATGGGAAGAAGTACACATTTCATGGGAATTGTTACTATGTGCTCTCACAAGTAAGATGTTTCGATAAAGTTAAGTAAGATGAACAAAAATTTTGGCCGATAATCACGTGTGTGGCCGTTCGGTTGGGTTTGTTGAAATGACGAGACAGATCACCAACGACTCCTGACCAGGGCCACCATCAGAATTTTCGGGCGCCCATACAGGGGAGATTCCATTTTTTACAGAAGTTATTCTGTTCCGCCTTTTTTTTTTTTGCGATTGCGGCGCAGTGTGGCCGTGCCCTTAAACGGATGGCATGTAGGCAGTTTTCTAAGATGGTTCAGATGTATAGGTGCAGAAAGACACAGAGAGAGAAATAGAGAGAAAGACTCTGGTCTAATTGGCACTCAAACTTTAACTGTCATTTTAATTGCACTGGTACAGTAACTGTCATATTAATTGCACTGGTACAGTAACTGGCATTATAATTGCACTGGTACAGTAACTGGCATTATAATTGCACTGGTAAAGTAACTGACATTTTAGACAGACAGAAATGCAGATAGCCAGGGGGAGAGAAAGACAGATAGATATTTAGAGGTAAATACAGAGAGAGACAGACAGACCAATTAACCCCTACATTACCACATGGGAGTTTGAGATCCAAAACTGTGACCAATTAACTCCTTAAAATGAGATACATTTGTAAAATTGTAAAAATTTGAGGGTGGGATACCGGAGGAGTCAGCACTCATAGCTGGAGAGAGTCCATAGAGATTTTGTACCAATTAACCCATACAGAAGTTTGAGATCCAGATTTAAAGGGAGTGAACTATTCCTTTAAATTACAATGTAGGAGTTTGAAATCTAAAACAGTGACCAATTAACCACTACATTACCACACAGGAGTTGAGATCCAAAACAGTGAACATTTAACCCCTAAATTACCACAAAGAAGTTTCAGATCCAAAACAGGGACCAGTCAAATATATATATATATATATATATATATATATATACACACACTACTATAAAATGTAGGGATTTGTACAAAAAAAACAAAGGCAGGATGTTAAAAACAAAAGAAATCTTATGAAATCCTGGTTCTTTAAGTGTCACATCCCCTAAATTAATATTTTACACAATATACAGAGGCAGAAGGGAATCTATTGGGTTTACCCCAATAGGTATTAGAGGGGAAATATATACACACATCTTTTGGATTGTACTGGATGTGTTAGTGCTTTAGAAATACTATTAAAATACTAAATTAAATTACTGTTAAATATACATAAAGTGCAGCGTAACATCTAGATAAGACAGACATTATCCATCTTATATTTGTTATATAACACTATTACATTTTTCTGTTTGTTTATTGATTTGTTTTGATAAATCTATACAGGAAGATATTTAAATCCAGGGTTTTGAGAGATGGGCGAAACTGCTACAATCCGTTCGCCTGTGGACCTGGAAAATGGTCTGGGGAAAACGTACATACATCCAGAAGTTGAAAAAAAAAATAACTTTCCTCACGATCAAACTGTTTTTCGAGATTACACATTCTATTTTCAAGGGTCACCGAAATTTTAGAAAATTAGAATTTTAAAGGAATTTTCGAAAAATTTGTAAAAATGATACAGTAACTTACTGTAAATGGCTCTGGGACCTGGAAAATGGTCTGGGGAACAGATAATCAGATTCTTTCAAATCAGAATTGGTTACAATCAGATTTTTTCAGAAAGAAACTGATTGGTATACTAACCAATCAGATTCTTTCTTAAATAATCTAATTGCAAAAGAATCTGAATTTTTCTGAAAGAACCTGAATGTAACAATTTCTGGATTGGAAAAAGGCTAATGTTATTCCAATATTCAAAAAGGGTAGTCGTTCACAGCCGGGTTATTACAGGCCTGTAATTTTAACTTCAGTGTTGGGGAAGATCCTGGAAAGTTTAATAAAGGAACATGTTCTAGAGTATGTTTCAAGGACTGACATTATAAGTAGTAACCAGCATGGATTTAGGAGGACTATATCTTGTCAAACTAACTTGCTTGGCTTTTATGAGGAAGTAAGTAGAACTTTAGACTCTGGCATAGCAGTAGATGTAGTTTACTTGGATTTTGCAAAGGCTTTTGATACAGTCCCCCATAGGCGACTAATGTATAAGCTGAGGTCTGTTGGTCTGGGGAGTCACATTTGTACATGGATAGAAAATTGGTTAATGAATAGGATGCAGAGAGTAGTTGTTAATGGGGCTTCATCATTATGGACTAAAGTGCTAAGTGGGGAGCCAAAGGGCTCTGTGCTGGGGCCACTTCTATTTAATCTATTTATTAATGATTTGGAAGTGGGTATAGTCAGCAAGGTTGACAATAAATTAAAAACTTCAGAGGATGTGCAATCGTTGCAGGGAGATCTAGATAGATTGTCACATTGGGCTGCTAAGTGGCAGATGAGATTCAATGTTGATAAATGTGATGCATTTGGACCTAAAAATCCTTGTTCTGCTTATACTATAAATGGCATAGTATTGTCTTGTATGGATTCAAGGGAGGAAAATGTTATTCTCCCTCTTTACAAAGCATTGGTAAGGCCTCATTTGGAATATGCAGTGCAATTTTGGAATCCTGTGTACAAAAAGGACATCTTTGAAATGGAAAGGGTTCAGAGAAGGGCAACTAAATTAATAAAGGGATTGGGGGAGCTTGAATATGAAGAGAGACTGGAAAAGTTCAGAAAGAGTTTTTCAATGTGAGAACGGTAAAGCTATGGAACTGTCTTCCAGGGGACGTTGTTATGGCAGGTTCATTGGTCAGTTTCAAAATAAAGTTGGATGAGTTTCTGCAAGCAAGGAATGTTGCAAGTTACTGGTATTGATTTATAAAGTAGAGTTGATCCAGGGAAATTTCCGATTGCCACTTGGAGTCAGGAAGGAATTTTTTTCCCCTTTATAATTTTGGTGGGGTTTTTTTTTGCCTTCCTCTGGATCAACCGTTAGGCAGGAAATTAGGATATTGCTAGATGGGTTGGACTGGATGGACGTATGTCTTTATTCAAAGACGTATGTCTTTATTCAACCTCAAATACTATACTATACTATACTAATAATCAGATTCTTTCTGAAATAATCTGATTGTATCCAATCAGAATTGGTTACAATCAGATGCTTTCAGAAAGAATCTTATTGGTATGCTTTCTGGAAGAATCTGATTGTAACTAATCAGAATTGGTTACAATCAGATTCTTTTAGAAATAATCTGATTGGTTTAAGAATCTATTTGTAACCAATTCTAATTGGAAAATAATCTGATTGGTATACCAATAAGATTCTTTCTATAAAAAAAAAAAGCTGATTGTAACCAATCAGAATTGGTTACAGTCAGATTCTTTCTGAAAAAAAAGTGATTGGTATGCTTTCTGGAAGAATCTAATTGTAACCAATAAGAATTAGTTAAAATCAGATTCTTTCAGAAATAATCTGATTGGTATACTAACCAATTCAGATTCTTTTCTAATCAGAATTGGTTACAATCAGATTCTTGCAGAAAGAATCTAATTGTCTTTTCCCCAGACCATTTTCCAGGTCCCAAAACTATTTACAGTAACTTACAGGGTTATTCAATAAAAGGTCTAATAAGATCTGATTGGTTGGGGCAAAATTAGCACCATTTTAAACGATAAGACCTTTTATTGAATCTCCCTGTTAGTGTATAATTTTTACAAATTTTTCAAAAATTCCTTGAAATTTTTTTAGAATTTTCAAATGCATCTCGAAAAAATCTGCAAAGAGGAATTCCTCTGCAAAATCCGTGAATCACGGAAATCCATCACGGAACTGGGTTCAGATCTGCGATCCGGTCCATCTCTATTCTTGATCTATTTATTGTAACATTGTATAGAGTGTTATAGTTCAGTAGAAACACCACTGTGAAATACAACTGTTGTGCAGAGCTTGAATCAACCTTCCCCCTTAAATTTCCAACCAATAATAGATCAATAGTAGATCCATTGGATCATTCTATAATTAAAGTTACCAATCTGTCTTTCAATACTCACCCTCCCCATTAACTCACAGCTGTCACTAGGGATTCTGTTAGAGAGGGATCACTATTGGTAAATCTGAGTTCCTATAAAAAAACCCAGACTATCCTGTCATGTTTCAATCTTATTACATTTTATCAGTTCAGGACACAGGTTAATGGCTTCTATGAGGTTTATTGCTTAAATAATGTAATAAACCATTAACAAACTCACTTCAGAGAGTTTGTCTCAGAGAAGTGGGCATGGAAATGCTTTACTTTCAGTGCCCCTATCATAAATAGCAGGGATAAGCAACCAGTAGATCTCCAGATGTTTGAAAACTGCAACTCCCGGCATTCCTCTACAAGTACTCTGTAGTTAGGGAAATCAAAGTACAACTCCCAACATTCCTCTACAAGCACTCTGTAGTAAGGGAATTTAAACTACAACTCCCAGCATTCCTCTACAAGCACTCTGTAGTTAGGGAATTCTGGGAGTTGTAGTTTCCAAAACCTCTGGAGATCTACTGGTTGCCTATCCCTGATATATACTGTGATATCTCTTCCTGTCCAGCAAACAGCATCTCTCCTTTTTGTCTATTGAGATGGGAGGGGTGGGGGGAGGTGAGAGACTGTCACATTTTACAAAGGATGAGATATGTAAGTCTTGCAACTTCCTACTAACACTCAGAATTTTTTTTATTTGCTAACACTGCTATCAATCTGATATTAAGCACACAATTGGATACAACACTAAAAGGGAAGTGATAAATATGTTCCTTTTTGAACTTCCATTGCCTCCCTGTAAAACATCCTGAGGTGTGGCTTAACACTCCATTTTGAAGATACCATTACAAAACAGGAGTGGGGACTATGCAAGTACTTTTATTTATTTATATATTTTGCCTTATTTACATTTCTATATACTCTAATGTCTTTACTAAATATTTGTTAATATTGATATAACTATTTAGTGCTTAAACAACACATAAACACTGTCCCTATGTATATTACTTTTACTCACCCCCACCAACATAGTACCTCCAAAAAACCCAATGTATTCCCCATGAAATTATAAATGTATTTATATAATATATATATAAGGGATAAGGGATGATACTGAACACACACTTTAAACTCCCCCCTCCCCTGCATAGACAGCAGAAAAAGTGGAGACAGTTCACATTTTTGAGTTAAGGAGACTAGACAGGAGCAGCTTGATAAGTGGCACTCCTTACCTCCTCAGCATGTCTTGCAGCCTGGGCTAGAAATACTTATTTCAGACAGAGATCATGCGCAGCAGCCTCTTTTTCTTCCTGCACCCCCTTCCTCTCAGCTGGTTGATGTACAGTACGGGGAGCTGTGATGAGAGATGAGAGTCAGGCAGCGTGTCACATGACCTCTCTCTGCCTCCCTCTCTGAGACTTTTAAAAGTATAGATCCAGGGATAAATGCAGCTTTGCTCTTGGCACCTGTTCTTGTCCTCAAAGCCCCAGAAAAGTTTGGGGTCCCATACAAGAGTATCTCCTATACCCCCTGATGGCAGCCCTGCTGCCTGACCAAGTATCCACTCATGCATGATTATTGGCCAAAATGCTCCCTTATACGATCGGTTGTTGGGTGTTGGTTGTGAAATTGCATGTTTGTACCAGCCTTTAGAAACTGTTACCTACAGATTTGATTTTGTGAGAACTGATTTAGTGCTGTAAAGTAGAGATGTCCGAACTTCACAAAATCCGGTCCGCTCGAGGATCCGCAAATTTAAATTCGAAAATCCGCGAGCGGACCCATTAAAATGAAAAATACTCGCAAAATTACGAGTTTTCACGTATTTTCGAAAATACGAGAAAAACTAGAATTTTCGAAAATATGTATTAATAAAAATAAAAGAAATCCTTGTATTTTCGAAAATTTTCGAAATTACATGTTTTCTCGTGTTTTCGAAAATTTTCGAAAATTTTCGAAAATACAAGGATTTCTCTTATTTTCATTAATACGTATTTTTGAAAATTTTCGAAATTACGAGGATTACTCGTATTTTTCGAAATACGGATTTTCGGATTTTCTTTAAAGAAGGATGACAAATTAATATATTACTTTTTGTATACAGAATGTACTGGTCAATAGGCTAATGCTTTCTTGCTTCTTATATCTCCTTCTATTATTTTTATATTATTATTATGATTTGAATTATTATTATTATTTTTATTATTATTATTTTAGGACAACAACCATGATATTCTAGGAGAGTTATCACCGTGCAGCACTAATGAAAGAGACACTTGTCTTAAAACAGTTACGCTGCTTACAGACAATAGACACAATGTGAGTATCATTGTTAATGGATATATTGTAAATGTTTACAATAGAACTATAGGCTGAAACTATACGTAGCATGGGAACTGCTGAATAGAAATGTATTTCCTTTCAAAGTAATTACAACAGACTAAGAAGTTAATTATTTGGTCACCTGATCAAGTCTAGAGATGGATTAAGTCAAAGAATTTCCATTCCTAGTAGAAATACCATAAAGAGACAATAATAAACCAAAACAATCAATAGTTTCCAGGTAAATGTGTTTTTTAGTGCAGTTTCTGTTTTTTGCATTTGGATGATTTACATTTAATATTTTATTTTGACAACAGAGACTAGTAATTAAAAGTGATGGAACGGTGTTATTGAATGAACTTAAGATAACCCTTCCCCATATTACAGGTGGGTCTATTGAATGATAACATGTATGAAATCATTTCTTTTGTAAAATACCAAGGAGTTCCATTGGTCAAAGTGCTTTTATGCAGGCTGCATGCAACTCTCATCTATTTTTCTATCTATCTCTCTAACGCTCGGGACTGTGTGTTTCCATCGGCCGCGCTAGACTCCCTATAGGAGTCTAGCGCGGCCGATGGAAATTTTCGGCCTTTCCCGAATGAGCGTACGGCCGACCCGATCGTTCGCGGCCGCGCGCTCGTTCGGGAAACGAACGTACACACAGTAACGATAAAGCCCCGGTACCGTCGGATCCGACGGTATCGGGGCTTTATCGTTTCTGTGTGTACCCAGCTTTAAAGTTTAGTCCTTAAAGACGTTTTGCTAGTCATCCGACTGGCTTTGTCAATTCAGAATGATTTGTACAAGAATCTGTGGCAATTATGTTCCCTGGAAAGTCCCCATTAGCATATCACAGCCAGGTCATTATGATTGCAAGGCGTGATTGCATTGTAGCTAAGAGGTGTTATAGGAACGCCCAGGGTAAGGTGTCAAAACAGCATTGTACAAGGCAGGCAGTTGGTGTCGAACTCCCCCCACCTCTATTCAGGCTTCTTTATTTTTACATAAATGGGCTCCTTGACACCTGTCTTGAACCAGTCACGTTCCTTTGAAAGGATGTTGACATTACAATCTTCAAAGGTATGTCATTTTTCCTTAACATGCAGGTACACGAGTCCTGACCCGAGGAATTGGCTCTTCTGTGCGTTGGTTGGTTAATACGTTGGTTGGTTCATATGTTGGTGCAGTTGCTGTTTGGTCTCTCCCACATACAAATCAGAACATTTTTCACTGCACTGCACAGTGTATATTCCAACCTGTTTTGGTCCACAAGCGGACCTTTCTCACGTAAACTTGAGAAAGGTCCGCTTGTGGACCGAAACATGTCAGAATAAACACATGGTTTAGCAGTCAATCTGCGTGGAGTCTCCTTCATTTTATGTTTATTACAATGTTAAATAATATGTAACATGGACTTGTTTTTATATTCTTCAGATGTTGTGCTGAGGCCTATAGAATTTGGGAACTTGCCGGTTTTGCTGAACACAGATGAGGAGTGTTGGTTTGAAGACCCAGTTAAAATATCCAATTGTTCTCAGTTTGTAAGTAACATTAGCAAATTTATACAATACAATACAATAACATTTGTAAAGCACTTTTCTCCTAAAGGACTCAAAGCGCATTGTAAGTAATTTAGTAGGGGGAAAAAAGCCCCGAAGAATTGCATGTTCTATAAACATAGCAAATACACAGATATTGAATATGAAGTAAGAAAGGTCACTTTGAACTTTGCACTGTTTCACTTTGTGCTCTGAGAGCTGTAAATTAATTAAAGCACAAAGAGATTCCTTGGGAGGCAGCACAAACAATTTCTTGTTTATTAGTTAAACTCCTAAATACACGGCTTTTATGGGTATTATAATGGTATTTCCATTTTCCATAACTTCACCATTTTAAGAGGTATATGTGTTTACAAATGTGGGACAGAACACTCACCAGCAGATACAGATACTGCAACAAATAAGCAATAGTGGGATTTTTTTTTTACCATCTTACTGACATAGAACCCAGAATAATGTGCTATAGCAACATTTAGAGATACTGCCATTTGTAGCAAAGCCATTTTCACACACCATATCTTCACCATTCTAAGGGTTATGTGTGCTTAAAAATGTGGATTGGGGACTCATTCCTTTTTTCGCTGTATTATAGTGCCAGCTGATCATCTGCTATTGTAAAAAACTGCCTGCATTTAAGGGTTTTGAAACTCAGAACTTTGCCAAGATCAAGTCAAGGCATTTATGAAGTTAATAATTATTATAATGCTTCTTTCCCTAGCTACCAATATGTAAGCAACACCTGGAACAGTCTGCCTTTTCCCACTGCAGTAACTTACTCCCGAACATAGAGATTTACATCCAGGCCTGTATGGTGGACATGTGCTCCTGTGGCCAAAACCAAGACTACTTCTGCCTGTGCAGCACAATTACCGAATATTCCAAGCTATGTGCTCATTCGGGAGGTCACCCTGAAAATTGGAGAAATAATACGTTTTGTTGTAAGTATTTCAATTTCAGCATTCGCTTAAAAGCCTGCAAAAGGCCACATTAAAATTATTAGTAATTGATTTTCATTAATTAAAAGTGTTCACAAACTGTGTGTTATAGTATCTTTGTTTTGTTAATGGTATTTGTGTAGAAAATAATTTTAAATGGAGCTAATAATATAAGACAAACAAAGCAACCGATGTCCAATATTTTGACTTATAAAAAGGCATGGTTACAGTGAATAAGATATTCAGTTATGCTGATCGGTTTTTAATTTTACTTTGTTGTTCCCAGCTAAGGAATGTCCTCACAATATGATCTATAAAGAAAGTAGCTCCACATGCATGAACTCCTGCTCTCACCTGGAGATACAAACCCCTTGTGAGGAACACTTCATGGATGGTTGTTTCTGCCCTGAAGGTTTGTGTTATATGTATATGAGTACATGAGTTATATGTATATGGTACATACCATGAATATGAGATATGAAAAAATAACCAGCTACATGATATTTCTTTTTTTTGGCAGGCACCGTACAGGATGACCATAACTGGAGGGGATGTGTTCCAGTGAGTGAATGCTACTGCAAGTATGGAGGGTCACTGTATTCTCCAGGACAATCAATAGATGGTGATTGTGAAAAATGGTATATCATATCAGTTTTTCTTTCTTTACACAAAAAAAAAACACAATTGTGAGATTGTTTGATATAATAAATACTGCAATAATATTTTCTATTCACATTACATAATAATATATTATAAATAAGTAAAAGTCTAAAGAGAAGAAACCTGTTATATTTCAGTATCCAACAAATGATGGGATTACAGTCAAATAACAGGAGATCTTTTCTCTTATAGGGGTGAACAAAAAACTAGAGGCCCTTTATAAAAAGTGATTTTAGCTTAAGCATGTAAATGATATTTCACTGTGATGGCAGTAAGGCTTTGGAATGTTCTGCCTGAAAATGTTATGCCGGCTGAATCTCTAAACACATTCCAGTGAGGCTAGATGTCTACTTGGACAGGCAGAACATCCAGGGTTACAGCTGGTGTCCTTGTCTAGTTTGGCATACTTGAGGGGCATGCACCATTTGAATGGAAGAGACTGTGTTTTTATATTGTGTTTGTATTTTATGTCTTGGTAAGGCACAGAGAACAGGCTGCACTGGGAAACATGCTCTCCCCACTTGTTTTGTCTCTTTTGTAAATGAACCTCGCTGTGACAAAATAAAATTATGTTTTGGTCTTTTTCCATTGCAGTGACTGCATCTTAGGAAGATGGAATTGCACAGAGACACCATGTCCTGGAGTGTGTTCTGTTGAAGGAGGTGCTCATTTCTCTACATATGATGGGAAGAAGTACACATTTCATGGGAATTGTTACTATGTGCTCTCACAAGTAAGATGTTTCGATAAAGTTAAGTAAGATGAACAAAAATTTTGGCCGATAATCACGTGTGTGGCCGTTCGGTTGGGTTTGTTGAAATGACGAGACAGATCACCAACGACTCCTGACCAGGGCCACCATCAGAATTTTCGGGCGCCCATACAGGGGAGATTCCATTTTTTACAGAAGTTATTCTGTTCCGCCTTTTTTTTTTTTGCGATTGCGGCGCAGTGTGGCCGTGCCCTTAAACGGATGGCATGTAGGCAGTTTTCTAAGATGGTTCAGATGTATAGGTGCAGAAAGACACAGAGAGAGAAATAGAGAGAAAGACTCTGGTCTAATTGGCACTCAAACTTTAACTGTCATTTTAATTGCACTGGTACAGTAACTGTCATATTAATTGCACTGGTACAGTAACTGGCATTATAATTGCACTGGTACAGTAACTGGCATTATAATTGCACTGGTAAAGTAACTGACATTTTAGACAGACAGAAATGCAGATAGCCAGGGGGAGAGAAAGACAGATAGATATTTAGAGGTAAATACAGAGAGAGACAGACAGACCAATTAACCCCTACATTACCACATGGGAGTTTGAGATCCAAAACTGTGACCAATTAACTCCTTAAAATGAGATACATTTGTAAAATTGTAAAAATTTGAGGGTGGGATACCGGAGGAGTCAGCACTCATAGCTGGAGAGAGTCCATAGAGATTTTGTACCAATTAACCCATACAGAAGTTTGAGATCCAGATTTAAAGGGAGTGAACTATTCCTTTAAATTACAATGTAGGAGTTTGAAATCTAAAACAGTGACCAATTAACCACTACATTACCACACAGGAGTTGAGATCCAAAACAGTGAACATTTAACCCCTAAATTACCACAAAGAAGTTTCAGATCCAAAACAGGGACCAGTCAAATATATATATATATATATATATATATATATATACACACACTACTATAAAATGTAGGGATTTGTACAAAAAAAACAAAGGCAGGATGTTAAAAACAAAAGAAATCTTATGAAATCCTGGTTCTTTAAGTGTCACATCCCCTAAATTAATATTTTACACAATATACAGAGGCAGAAGGGAATCTATTGGGTTTACCCCAATAGGTATTAGAGGGGAAATATATACACACATCTTTTGGATTGTACTGGATGTGTTAGTGCTTTAGAAATACTATTAAAATACTAAATTAAATTACTGTTAAATATACATAAAGTGCAGCGTAACATCTAGATAAGACAGACATTATCCATCTTATATTTGTTATATAACACTATTACATTTTTCTGTTTGTTTATTGATTTGTTTTGATAAATCTATACAGGAAGATATTTAAATCCAGGGTTTTGAGAGATGGGCGAAACTGCTACAATCCGTTCGCCTGTGGACCTGGAAAATGGTCTGGGGAAAACGTACATACATCCAGAAGTTGAAAAAAAAAATAACTTTCCTCACGATCAAACTGTTTTTCGAGATTACACATTCTATTTTCAAGGGTCACCGAAATTTTAGAAAATTAGAATTTTAAAGGAATTTTCGAAAAATTTGTAAAAATGATACAGTAACTTACTGTAAATGGCTCTGGGACCTGGAAAATGGTCTGGGGAACAGATAATCAGATTCTTTCAAATCAGAATTGGTTACAATCAGATTTTTTCAGAAAGAAACTGATTGGTATACTAACCAATCAGATTCTTTCTTAAATAATCTAATTGCAAAAGAATCTGAATTTTTCTGAAAGAACCTGAATGTAACAATTTCTGGATTGGAAAAAGGCTAATGTTATTCCAATATTCAAAAAGGGTAGTCGTTCACAGCCGGGTTATTACAGGCCTGTAATTTTAACTTCAGTGTTGGGGAAGATCCTGGAAAGTTTAATAAAGGAACATGTTCTAGAGTATGTTTCAAGGACTGACATTATAAGTAGTAACCAGCATGGATTTAGGAGGACTATATCTTGTCAAACTAACTTGCTTGGCTTTTATGAGGAAGTAAGTAGAACTTTAGACTCTGGCATAGCAGTAGATGTAGTTTACTTGGATTTTGCAAAGGCTTTTGATACAGTCCCCCATAGGCGACTAATGTATAAGCTGAGGTCTGTTGGTCTGGGGAGTCACATTTGTACATGGATAGAAAATTGGTTAATGAATAGGATGCAGAGAGTAGTTGTTAATGGGGCTTCATCATTATGGACTAAAGTGCTAAGTGGGGAGCCAAAGGGCTCTGTGCTGGGGCCACTTCTATTTAATCTATTTATTAATGATTTGGAAGTGGGTATAGTCAGCAAGGTTGACAATAAATTAAAAACTTCAGAGGATGTGCAATCGTTGCAGGGAGATCTAGATAGATTGTCACATTGGGCTGCTAAGTGGCAGATGAGATTCAATGTTGATAAATGTGATGCATTTGGACCTAAAAATCCTTGTTCTGCTTATACTATAAATGGCATAGTATTGTCTTGTATGGATTCAAGGGAGGAAAATGTTATTCTCCCTCTTTACAAAGCATTGGTAAGGCCTCATTTGGAATATGCAGTGCAATTTTGGAATCCTGTGTACAAAAAGGACATCTTTGAAATGGAAAGGGTTCAGAGAAGGGCAACTAAATTAATAAAGGGATTGGGGGAGCTTGAATATGAAGAGAGACTGGAAAAGTTCAGAAAGAGTTTTTCAATGTGAGAACGGTAAAGCTATGGAACTGTCTTCCAGGGGACGTTGTTATGGCAGGTTCATTGGTCAGTTTCAAAATAAAGTTGGATGAGTTTCTGCAAGCAAGGAATGTTGCAAGTTACTGGTATTGATTTATAAAGTAGAGTTGATCCAGGGAAATTTCCGATTGCCACTTGGAGTCAGGAAGGAATTTTTTTCCCCTTTATAATTTTGGTGGGGTTTTTTTTTGCCTTCCTCTGGATCAACCGTTAGGCAGGAAATTAGGATATTGCTAGATGGGTTGGACTGGATGGACGTATGTCTTTATTCAAAGACGTATGTCTTTATTCAACCTCAAATACTATACTATACTATACTAATAATCAGATTCTTTCTGAAATAATCTGATTGTATCCAATCAGAATTGGTTACAATCAGATGCTTTCAGAAAGAATCTTATTGGTATGCTTTCTGGAAGAATCTGATTGTAACTAATCAGAATTGGTTACAATCAGATTCTTTTAGAAATAATCTGATTGGTTTAAGAATCTATTTGTAACCAATTCTAATTGGAAAATAATCTGATTGGTATACCAATAAGATTCTTTCTATAAAAAAAAAAAGCTGATTGTAACCAATCAGAATTGGTTACAGTCAGATTCTTTCTGAAAAAAAAGTGATTGGTATGCTTTCTGGAAGAATCTAATTGTAACCAATAAGAATTAGTTAAAATCAGATTCTTTCAGAAATAATCTGATTGGTATACTAACCAATTCAGATTCTTTTCTAATCAGAATTGGTTACAATCAGATTCTTGCAGAAAGAATCTAATTGTCTTTTCCCCAGACCATTTTCCAGGTCCCAAAACTATTTACAGTAACTTACAGGGTTATTCAATAAAAGGTCTAATAAGATCTGATTGGTTGGGGCAAAATTAGCACCATTTTAAACGATAAGACCTTTTATTGAATCTCCCTGTTAGTGTATAATTTTTACAAATTTTTCAAAAATTCCTTGAAATTTTTTTAGAATTTTCAAATGCATCTCGAAAAAATCTGCAAAGAGGAATTCCTCTGCAAAATCCGTGAATCACGGAAATCCATCACGGAACTGGGTTCAGATCTGCGATCCGGTCCATCTCTATTCTTGATCTATTTATTGTAACATTGTATAGAGTGTTATAGTTCAGTAGAAACACCACTGTGAAATACAACTGTTGTGCAGAGCTTGAATCAACCTTCCCCCTTAAATTTCCAACCAATAATAGATCAATAGTAGATCCATTGGATCATTCTATAATTAAAGTTACCAATCTGTCTTTCAATACTCACCCTCCCCATTAACTCACAGCTGTCACTAGGGATTCTGTTAGAGAGGGATCACTATTGGTAAATCTGAGTTCCTATAAAAAAACCCAGACTATCCTGTCATGTTTCAATCTTATTACATTTTATCAGTTCAGGACACAGGTTAATGGCTTCTATGAGGTTTATTGCTTAAATAATGTAATAAACCATTAACAAACTCACTTCAGAGAGTTTGTCTCAGAGAAGTGGGCATGGAAATGCTTTACTTTCAGTGCCCCTATCATAAATAGCAGGGATAAGCAACCAGTAGATCTCCAGATGTTTGAAAACTGCAACTCCCGGCATTCCTCTACAAGTACTCTGTAGTTAGGGAAATCAAAGTACAACTCCCAACATTCCTCTACAAGCACTCTGTAGTAAGGGAATTTAAACTACAACTCCCAGCATTCCTCTACAAGCACTCTGTAGTTAGGGAATTCTGGGAGTTGTAGTTTCCAAAACCTCTGGAGATCTACTGGTTGCCTATCCCTGATATATACTGTGATATCTCTTCCTGTCCAGCAAACAGCATCTCTCCTTTTTGTCTATTGAGATGGGAGGGGTGGGGGGAGGTGAGAGACTGTCACATTTTACAAAGGATGAGATATGTAAGTCTTGCAACTTCCTACTAACACTCAGAATTTTTTTTATTTGCTAACACTGCTATCAATCTGATATTAAGCACACAATTGGATACAACACTAAAAGGGAAGTGATAAATATGTTCCTTTTTGAACTTCCATTGCCTCCCTGTAAAACATCCTGAGGTGTGGCTTAACACTCCATTTTGAAGATACCATTACAAAACAGGAGTGGGGACTATGCAAGTACTTTTATTTATTTATATATTTTGCCTTATTTACATTTCTATATACTCTAATGTCTTTACTAAATATTTGTTAATATTGATATAACTATTTAGTGCTTAAACAACACATAAACACTGTCCCTATGTATATTACTTTTACTCACCCCCACCAACATAGTACCTCCAAAAAACCCAATGTATTCCCCATGAAATTATAAATGTATTTATATAATATATATATAAGGGATAAGGGATGATACTGAACACACACTTTAAACTCCCCCCTCCCCTGCATAGACAGCAGAAAAAGTGGAGACAGTTCACATTTTTGAGTTAAGGAGACTAGACAGGAGCAGCTTGATAAGTGGCACTCCTTACCTCCTCAGCATGTCTTGCAGCCTGGGCTAGAAATACTTATTTCAGACAGAGATCATGCGCAGCAGCCTCTTTTTCTTCCTGCACCCCCTTCCTCTCAGCTGGTTGATGTACAGTACGGGGAGCTGTGATGAGAGATGAGAGTCAGGCAGCGTGTCACATGACCTCTCTCTGCCTCCCTCTCTGAGACTTTTAAAAGTATAGATCCAGGGATAAATGCAGCTTTGCTCTTGGCACCTGTTCTTGTCCTCAAAGCCCCAGAAAAGTTTGGGGTCCCATACAAGAGTATCTCCTATACCCCCTGATGGCAGCCCTGCTGCCTGACCAAGTATCCACTCATGCATGATTATTGGCCAAAATGCTCCCTTATACGATCGGTTGTTGGGTGTTGGTTGTGAAATTGCATGTTTGTACCAGCCTTTAGAAACTGTTACCTACAGATTTGATTTTGTGAGAACTGATTTAGTGCTGTAAAGTAGAGATGTCCGAACTTCACAAAATCCGGTCCGCTCGAGGATCCGCAAATTTAAATTCGAAAATCCGCGAGCGGACCCATTAAAATGAAAAATACTCGCAAAATTACGAGTTTTCACGTATTTTCGAAAATACGAGAAAAACTAGAATTTTCGAAAATATGTATTAATAAAAATAAAAGAAATCCTTGTATTTTCGAAAATTTTCGAAATTACATGTTTTCTCGTGTTTTCGAAAATTTTCGAAAATTTTCGAAAATACAAGGATTTCTCTTATTTTCATTAATACGTATTTTTGAAAATTTTCGAAATTACGAGGATTACTCGTATTTTTCGAAATACGGATTTTCGGATTTTCTTTAAAGAAGGATGACAAATTAATATATTACTTTTTGTATACAGAATGTACTGGTCAATAGGCTAATGCTTTCTTGCTTCTTATATCTCCTTCTATTATTTTTATATTATTATTATGATTTGAATTATTATTATTATTTTTATTATTATTATTTTAGGACAACAACCATGATATTCTAGGAGAGTTATCACCGTGCAGCACTAATGAAAGAGACACTTGTCTTAAAACAGTTACGCTGCTTACAGACAATAGACACAATGTGAGTATCATTGTTAATGGATATATTGTAAATGTTTACAATAGAACTATAGGCTGAAACTATACGTAGCATGGGAACTGCTGAATAGAAATGTATTTCCTTTCAAAGTAATTACAACAGACTAAGAAGTTAATTATTTGGTCACCTGATCAAGTCTAGAGATGGATTAAGTCAAAGAATTTCCATTCCTAGTAGAAATACCATAAAGAGACAATAATAAACCAAAACAATCAATAGTTTCCAGGTAAATGTGTTTTTTAGTGCAGTTTCTGTTTTTTGCATTTGGATGATTTACATTTAATATTTTATTTTGACAACAGAGACTAGTAATTAAAAGTGATGGAACGGTGTTATTGAATGAACTTAAGATAACCCTTCCCCATATTACAGGTGGGTCTATTGAATGATAACATGTATGAAATCATTTCTTTTGTAAAATACCAAGGAGTTCCATTGGTCAAAGTGCTTTTATGCAGGCTGCATGCAACTCTCATCTATTTTTCTATCTATCTCTCTATGAGATTCAATGTTGATAAATGTAAGGTGATGCATTTTGGACTTAAAAATCCTTGTGCTGCTTATACTATAAATTGCTCTGCGTTAAGTGAATCACTGTTGAAAAGGGATCTTGGAGTTTTGGTGGATAACAAACTTAAAGGTAGCAAGCAGTGCCAGGCGGCAACAGCCAGAGCCAGCATGGTATTGTCTTGTATAAAGAAAGGTATGGATTCAAAGGAGGAAAATGTAATTCTCCCTCTTTACAAAGCATTGGTCGCCTCATTTGGAATATGCAGTGCAATTTTGGAATCCTGTGTTACAAAAGGACATCTTTGAAATGGAAGGGTTCAGAGAAGGGCAACTAAATTAATAAGGGGATTGGGGGAGCTTGAATATAAAGAGAGACTGGAAAAGTTACAATTATGTACGCTGGAGAAAAGGCGCTTGCGTGGGGATATGATTACTGTGTATAAATACATTAATGGGCCATACAATAAACTATCTGGGGCATTGTTCACCAATAGAACATGTCAGAGGACACGTGGACATCCCTTAAGATTTGAAGAAAAAAGGTTTAGGCTTCAAGTTGCCTTTAGTGCGGCTCCTCCTGGGAGGAGCCCATGATCTATTCTCCATTTATACAAGACAATATCTTGCTAGCTCTAGACATTGCTGTCTGGCATTGTTTGCTACAGCTATTGCAATATGGCACAGAGTTATTTATGGTGTAGGTGGCACAAGGATTGTTAAAGCAAAACACAATTTTCCAATATTGCTGGGTGGTCTATCGAACGCCAGACCCCCCATAGGTGTACGCACACCTTAATTCCTGCAGAAAGATGACAAAAAGCCACTCGTGCAGTTTCAATAGGATTTTTGACAATTGGGTGAGTCTCCTACTTCCTTGCTAAATATTGTTTTAGCATATAGACATTATTTGGGCACTATAGTTGCCCTGAAGACCAAACCAGAAAAGTGGGCATATAAACAACTTATTACATTATTGTCTATATATATTTATTGTACTTAGTTACATATTTAACTGCTCTATCATGTTTAAGTCATTATTTATTTCTTAACACTTTCTACTTTGGTACAGTGAGCCCGTGATAAGTGGCTATGGAAAACATGTGACAGGCACAGCGAGTTTAATATAAATACACAGCCCCTTAGAGAAATGGCCTCCTGTCTCTCTGACAGTAGATGCTGTGTTCCCTATCCTGGGTACAGTCTATTAACAGCTGCTTACTAGTAAGTGTGACCACACGTGGAGACTATGTTTAGGTGACCCTAAGTCTCTCTTTGTTTGGTTTGTTTGGTTATTAAACACTGAGTTTAATTCTTCTCCGTCTTTATAGAAGAAACATACATAACTCACGACTTTTTCAATACCACTCCTCCCAACTGTTGTCTGTTGCTGACCGTACTGCTCTCAGACCACGTCAGTTTAATACCGTCAAGAAATGCTACAGGCCGCTCCAACGTTCTTAAGTTGCAATATTTACAAATTTTATTAACCCAACTGTGAGGTTTATCTCCGGCAAAGTTTCGGGTGGACCTCCACCCTTTATCAAGCCTCGATAGGCTTGTGGAATTACTGCTTTATATACATGGAGAAATATTACATTGGGGTATGACACTCGCTAAATATAAAACATATGATCTGTTTATATGGAAATGTGGTGGTTCTGCCCAGAATTTCTATTTTTGCATTTAAAGGATATCCACACTAGGATTTTTTTTTTTTGTAATTGCCAATTATTGGGAACTTTAATTGTTCACAGGTATCACTGTACCATTTATGTTATATTACAGCTGTCAATCAAAAGCCTTAGTATTATTACCTCTTCTGTGGTGGGCAGTAATGCCATAACTAGAATGGTGATAGTTTGTATGTGTGAATTGCATGATGAGAAATTCCCTCTTACAGTGCTGCCTCATTGTGATTACTGAGCATGCTCAGCCTGGTCAGATGAAAGGAGGTGGTGGTTAAGAGAGGGAGGAGAGTTAGTATTGGATTGAAAGCATTTAGCAACTCACACCTCTGAGTAGGTTTACTTACATGTAGTAACAAAATAGTAAAAATATTAAGAGGAGGCACTTTTATTACTATTTACTTTCATTATAGTTGCCCTTTAATCTGTTTCTAGAGCAAGGTCTCTGTGTTTGGATGACACTAAACTATGCAGACCTTTGGAAACTTCAAATTATGTACAACCTAGATAGAGGGGCATATTTATAAAGGAACAAAAACTTTTTTCGCTTTTTCTGAGTTTTTCGCAAAAAACTCCGTTAACGCAAATTTATAAAGGTTGCGTTAATGGGCCGCGAAACAGTTTTCACGCCATATCGCAAAACCGCTTTTCACTATGCGGTAATTTGTGCGAAAAGAGAGTGAAAAGGCGTATCGCGATTTATAACAACGCAAAAAAGTGTTTTAACGCTCTAAATGGAGGTTATACTTATCGCGAACTTGAAGATGGCGAAAAGCCCTCTTTTTCCAATGTGAGTTTGTACATTGGAATCTTTCATTAATTTTACTGCCCAAATAACTGTCAATCAATGCACGAAAAGCACATGACTACTATTTGTACTTTTTTTAAGGACATATTTCTGAAGGTATATTATATATATATTATTGCACATTTGTCAATATTTGAGGATAATTTCCACAAATACCTTATTTCATGTAAACTTTGTTTGACATGTTTGTTACGAGTCCTATAGAGGAGTCTAGCGCGGCCGATGGAAACACACGGTCCCGAGCGTTCTCCTTATGAAGTTCATAGGGACTGTATGTATGCAGATCTTTGACCTGTCTGTCATCTTTCAGAAATCTGGACTGTGTGTACCTAGCTGTACTTTAGGCTGAGGCCACAACGCAATGCGTCTGAAGTGCATTTTTTTCACCACCTAAAGGGCCCTATTTATAGATCGATATCGTTATTGAAAAAATACCGATCGTTAACGTAAAAAAAGATTGGTATTTAACGATAACGATCGGTATATAACGTTAACGATCGGTATTTTACGATAATGATATCGATCTTTTATAAATAGGGCCCAAAGAGAGAATTTTAGTGTATCTTAACAGAAAAGACTTCTATTCTCTTAAGCACCATCAACTTTTGTGTTGTGTCCCATCATCCTTTTGTCTGATTTGGATGAATCAGTGGGACACTGCTGAAAACCTATGTGATATATTTTTTTAGATAGACTGATACACTGAACTATTGGTTGACTGAAATAGTGCATGCAATAGTGTGTATCATTGCAATATCATGCAATAGTGGGTTCATGCAAGAGTGTGTTCAATTGCAATAGTTGTGTATCATTGCAAATCATGCATAGTGTGTATCATTGCAAATATCATGCAATAGTGTGTATCATTGCAATATAATGCAATAGTGTGTATCATTGCAATATCATGCAATAGTGTGTATCATTGCAATATCATGCAATAGCGTGTATCATTGCAATATCATGCAATAGCGTGTATCATTGCAATATCATGCAATAGTGTGTATCATTGCAATATCATGCAATAGTGTGTATCATTGCAAAATTATGCAATAGTGTGTATCATTGCAATATCATGCAATAGCGTGTATCATTGCAATAGCGTGTATCATTGCAATATCATGCAATAGTGTGTATCATTGCAATATCATGTGTATCAGCCAAGATAAATAACAAATAAGAGTTTGTGGATAATAAAGAGATAGGAAACTTTCCATTTGGATTAATATTTCTAAATATTAGTGTTGTGAAGAAATATTAACTTTGTTTTCCAAAAAATACATTTTAAAAATGTTGTACTTTTTGCGGCAACACAATGCGACACTTCTCTCCGACCTTAGGGCCAATCCACATTAGGCTTAACATCTGATCCAGTCATGTTTGTATGTGACAATAGTGTACTGGTTACAGGCACCGCCATTGACATGGGAGACCAGAATCTATCCAGTAAGGAATTTAAGGCAGTTCCAATTCTGTTTTGGAAGAGAATGCGTTTAACATCGGGATCTGCGATTGCGCAGGCATTTCCATTTTTATGCAAAACGTGAAACTTGCATGTGCATAATGCACACAAGGCACAAAAATTTGCACTTCAGGTGTGTTGCAGTGAGCCCTTAGCCCAACCTAATCTTAAAAATCACATGCGCAAATGTGTGTGCAAATGCTAGAAATATTGTTAGTGTGGCAAAACCCTTAATGGCGCATTTGCTTTTCTAATGCATTCACCTTCCTAATGCACGTTACCTTTGTAATGTGCGTTCGTCTTCCTAATGCGCGGTCGCTTTTATAACGTGCAGTCGCTTTTATATGCGTGGTTTTGTAATACGCTTTCGCTTTTCTAATGCGCGTTGCCTTTGTAATGTGCGTTCGTCTTCCTAATCCATAATCCATATTTCTAATGCCCGGTCGCTTTTAAATGCGTGGTTTTTTGGTATGCGTTTGTTTTTTGAATGCGCGTTCGCTTTTCTAATGTGCGTTCGTCTTCCAAATGCGCGATCGTATTTCTAACGCCCGGTCACTTTTATAATGCGTGGTTTTATAAAACGCGTTCGTTTTTCTTATGCGCGTTCGCTTTTGTAATGTGCGTTCGTCTTCCAAATGCGCAATCGTATTTCTAACGCCCGGTCGCTTTTATAATGCGTGGTTTTGTAAAACACGTTTGTTTTTTGAATGCGCGTTCGCTTTTCTAATGTGCATTCGTCTTCCAAATGCGCGATCGTATTTCTAACGCCCGGTCACTTTTATAATGCGTGGTTTTGTAAAGCGCGTTCGTTTTTCTTATGCGCGTTCGCTTTTGTAATGTGCGTTCGTCTTCCAAATGTGCGATCGTATTTCTAACGCCCGGTCGCTTTTATAATGCGTGGTTTTGTAAAACGCGTTCGTTTTTCTAATGCGCGTTCGCTTTTGTAATGTGCGTCGTTGTCTTCCAAATGCGCGATCGTATTTCTAACGCCGGTCGCTTTTATAATGCGGGTTTTGTAAAATGCGTTCGTTTTTCTAATGCGCAGTACTTTCTAATGCGTGTTCGCTTTTGTAAGGCGTGTTCGTCTTCCTAATGCACGGCCGTATTTCTAACGCCGGTCGCTTTTATAATGCGTGGTTTTGTAAAACGCTTCGTTTTTCTAATGCGCGGTCGCTTTTAAATGCGTGGTTTTTGTAGTATGCATTTGTGTTTTGAATGCGCGTTCGCTTTTCTAATGGGCGTTCCTCCAAATGCGCGATCGTATTTCTTACGCCTGGTCGCTTTTATAAGCGTGGTTTTGTAAACGCGTTCGTTTTTCTAATGCGCATTCGCTTTTGTAATGTGCGTTCGTCTTCCAAATGCGCATCGTATTTCTAACGCCCGGTCGCTTTATAATGCGTGGTTTTGTAAAACGCATTTGTTTTTCTAATGCGCAGTCACTTTTTAATGTGTGTTCGCTTTTGTAAGGCGTGTTCGTCTTCCTAATGCACGGCCGTATTTCTAACGCCCGGTCGCTTTTATAATGCGTGGTTTTGTAAAACGCGTTCGTTTTTCTAATGCGCGTTCGCTTTTCTAATGTGCGTTCCTCTTCCAAATGCGCGATCGTATTTCAACCCGTCGCTTTTATAATGCGTGGTTTTGTAAAACGCATTTGTTTTCTAATGCGCAGTCACTTCTAATGTGTTCGCTTTTGTAATGCGTGTCGTCTTCCTAATGCACGCCGTATTTCTAACGCCCGGTCGCTTTTATAATGCGTGGTTTTGTAAAACGCGTTCGTTTTTCTAATGCGCGTTCGCTTTTCTAATGTGCGTTCCTCTTCCAAATGCGCGATCGTATTTCTAACGCCCGGTCGCTTTTATAATGCGTGGTTTTGTAAAACGCATTTGTTTTTCTAATGCGCAGTCACTTTTCTAATGTGTGTTCGCTTTTGTAAGGCGTGTTCGTCTTCCTAATGCACGGCCGTATTTCTAACGCCCGGTCGCTTTTATAATGCGTGGTTTTGTAAAAGCGTTCTTTTTTCTATGCGCGTTCCGTTTTTCAATGTGCGTTCCTCTTCCAAATGCGCGATCGTATTCTAACGCCCGGTCGCTTTTATAATGCGTGGTTTTGTAACGCATTTGTTTTTCTAATGCGCAGTCACTTTCTAATGTGTGTTCGCTTTTGTAAGGCGTGTTCGTCTTCCTAATGCACGGCCGTATTTCTAACGCCCGGTCGCTTTTATAATGCGTGGTTTTGTAAAACGCTTTCGTTTTTCTAATGCGCGGTCGCTTTTAAATGCGTGGTTTTATAGTATGCATTTGTGTTTTGAATGCGCGTTCGCTTTTCTAATGTGCGTTCCTCTTCCAAATGCGCGATCGTATTTCTAACGCCCGTCTCTTTTATAATCGTGGTTTTGTAAAACGCGTTCGTTTTCTAATCGCGTTCGCTTTTTAATGTGCGTTCCTCTTCCAAATGCCATCGTATTTCTAACGCCCGGGTCGCTTTTATAATGCGTGGTTTTGTAAAACGCATTTGTTTTTCTAATGCGCAGTCACTTTCTAATGTGTGTTCGCTTTGTAGGCGTTCGTCTTCCTAATGCACGGCCGTATTTCCTAACGCCCGGTCGCTTTTATAATGCGTGGTTTTGTAAAACGCTTTCGTTTTTCTAATGCGCGGTCGCTTTTAAATGCGTGGTTTTATAGTATGCATTTGTGTTTTGAATGCGCGTTCGCTTTTCTAATGTGCGTTCCTCTTCCAAATGCGCGATCGTATTTCTAACGCCCCGTCGCTTTTATAATGCGTGGTTTTGTAAAACGCGTTCATTTCTCTAATGCGCCTTCGCTTTTGTAATGTGCGTTCGTCTTCCTAATGCACGGCCGTATTTCTAACGCCCGGTCGCTTTTATAATGCGTGGTTTTGTACAACGCGTTCGTTTTTCTAATGCGCATTCGCTTTTGTAATGTGCGTTCGTCTTCCAAATGCGCAATCGTATTTCTAACACCCGGTCGCTTTTATAATGCGTGGTTTTGTAGAACGCGTTCGTTTTTCTAATGCGCAGTCACTTTTCTAATGTGTGTTCGCTTTTGTAAGGCGTGTTCGTCTTCCTAATTCACGGCCGTATTTCTAACGCCCGGTCGCTTTTATAATGCGTGGTTTTGCGATAGTGTGTATCACATTGCAATATCATGCAATAGGGTTGTATCATTCAATATCATGCAAAGGTGTATCATTGCAATATCATGCAATGTGCGTGTATCATTGCAATATCATGCATGTGTGTATCATTGAAAAAAAAAAAGACAAATAATAAAAAAAAAATAGCATTGCAATATCATGCATAGTGTGTATCATTGCAATATCATGCAATAGTTTGTATCATTGCAATATCATGCCATAGTGTTGTATCATTGCAATATCATGCAATAGGTTATCATTGCAATCATGCAATAGTGTGTATCATTGCAATATCATGCAATAGTGTGTATCATTGCAATATATGCATAGTGTGTATCATTGCATATCATGCAATAGTGTGTATCATTGCAATAATCATGGGTCAATAGTGTGTATCATTGCAATATCATGCAATTGTGTATCATTGCAATATCATGCAATAGGTGTATCATTGCAATATCATGCAATAGCGTGTATCATTGCAATATCATGCAATAGCGTGTATCATTGCAATATCATGCAATAGCTGGTATCATTGCAATATCATGCAATAGGTGTATCATTGCAATATCATGCAATAGTGTGTATCATTGCAATAATCATCCATATGGTATCATTGCATATCATGCAATAGTGTTGTATCATTGCAATATCATCAAGTGTGTATCATTGCAATATCATGCAATAGTGTGAATCATTGCAATATCATGCAATAGTGTGATCATTGCAATATCATGCAATAGCGTGATCATGCCATTAGCTGTGTATCATTGCAATATCATGCAATACTGTGTGTATCATTGCAATATCATGCAATATGTGTATCATTCAATATCATGCATAGCGTGTATCATTGCAATATCATGCAATAGTGTGTATCATTGCAATATCATGCAATACGTGTATCATTGCAAATAGTCATGCACTAGCGTATTCATTGCAATATCATGCAATAGTGTGTATCATTGCAATATCATGCAATAGTGTATCATTGCAATATCATGCAATAGCGTGTATCATTGCAATATCATGCAATAGTGTGTAATCATTGCAAAATTATGCAATAGTGTTATCATTGCAATATCATGCATAGCGTAATCATTGCAATAATCGCATATGTGTATCATTGCAAATTATGCAATAGTGTATCAGCAATATCATGCAATGCGTCGTGTATCATTGCAATATCATGCAATATTGTGTATCATGCAATATCATGCAATAGTGTGTATCATTGCAATATCATGCATAGTATTGCAATATTCAATGGGTATCATTGCAAATCATGCAATAGCGTGTATCATTGCAAATAGCATGCAATAGTGTGTATCATTGCAATATCATTGCAAAGTGTGTATCATTGCAAAATATGCAATGTGGTGTATCATTGCAATATCATGGCAATAGCGTTTATCATTGCAATAGCGTGTATCATTGCAATATCATGCAATACGTGTGTGTATCATTGCAAAATTATAGCATAGTGTGTATCATTGCAATATCATCAATAGTGTTATCATTGCAAAATTATGCAATAGTTGTGTACTTGCAATATCATGCAATAGCGTGTATCATTGCAATAGCGTGTATCATTGCAATATCATGCAATAGTGTGTATCATCATTGCAAAATTATCAATAGTGTGTATCATTGCAATACATGCAATAGCGTGTATCATTGCATAGCGTGTCATGCAATGCAATATCATGCAATAGTGTGTATCATTGCAATATCATGTGTATAGACCAAGATAAATAACAATAAGAGTTTGTGGATAATAAAGAGATAGGAAACTTTCCATTTGGATTAATATTTCTAAATATTAGTGTTGTGAAGAAATATTAACTTTGTTTTCCAAAAAATAATTTAAAAATGTTGTTTTTTTTGCGGCACCACAATGCGACACTTCTCTTCCGACCTTAGGGCCAATCCACATTAGGCTTAACATCTGATCCAGTCATGTTTGTATGTGACAATAGTGTACTGGTTACAGCACCGCCATTGACATGGGAGACCAGAATCTATCCAGTAAGGAATTTAGGCAGTTCCAATTCTGTTTTGGAAGAGATGCGTTTAACATCGGGATCTGCGATTGCGCGAGCATTTCCATTTTTATGCAAAACGTGAAACTTGCATGTGCATAATGCACACAAGGCACAAAAATTTGCACTTCAGGTGTGTTGCAGTGAGCCCTTAGCCCAACC
Organism: Hymenochirus boettgeri; assembly: GCA_019447015.1. Taxonomy (NCBI): domain Eukaryota; kingdom Metazoa; phylum Chordata; class Amphibia; order Anura; family Pipidae; genus Hymenochirus; species Hymenochirus boettgeri. The sequence goes on along the minus strand of CM033477.1, from coordinate 4,352,746 downwards.
TAATCTTAAAAATCACATGCGCAAATGTGTGTGCAAATGCTAGAAATATGTTAGTGTGGCAAAACCCTTAATGGCGCATTTGCTTTTTCTAATGCATTCACCTTCCTAATGCACGTTACCTTTGTAATGTGCGTTCGTCTTCCTAATGCGCGGTCGCTTTTTAACGTGCAGTCGCTTTTATATGCGTGGTTTGTAATACGCTTTCGCTTTTCTAATGCGCGTTGCCTTGTAATGTGCGTTCGTCTTCCTAATCCATAATCCATATTTCTAATGCCCGGTCGCTTTAAATGCGTGGTTTTTTGGTATGCGTTTGTTTTTTGATGCGCGTTCGCTTTTCTAATGTGCGTTCGTCTTCCAAATGCGCGATCGTATTTCTAACGCCCGGTCACTTTTTATAATGCGTGGTTTTATAAAACGCGTTCGTTTTTCTTATGCGCGTTCGCTTTTGTAATGTGCGTTCGTCTTCCAAATGCGCAATCGTATTTCTAACGCCCGGTCGCTTTTATAATGCGTGGTTTTGTAAAACACGTTTGTTTTTTGAATGCGCGTTCGCTTTTCTAATGTGCATTCGTCTTCCAAATGCGCGATCGTATTTCTAACGCCCGGTCACTTTTATAATGCGTGGTTTTGTAAAGCGCGTTCGTTTTTCTTATGCGCGTTCGCTTTTGTAATGTGCGTTCGTCTTCCAAATGTGCGATCGTATTTCTAACGCCCGGTCGCTTTTATAATGCTTGGTTTTGTAAAACGCGTTCGTTTTTCTAATGCGCGTTCGCTTTGTAATGTGCGTTCGTTCGTCTTCCAAATGCCATCGTATTTCTAACGCCCGGTCGCTTTTATAATGCGTGGTTTTGTAAAATGCGTTCGTTTTTCTAAGTGCGCAGTCACTTTTCTAATGCGTGTTCGCTTTTGTAAGGCGTGTTCGTCTTCCTAATGCACGGCCGTATTTCTAACGCCTGGCGCTTTATAATGCGTGGTTTGTAAAACCGTTCGTTTTTCTAATGGCGCGGTCGCTTTTAAATGCGTGGTTTGTATTATGCATTTGTGTTTGGAATGCGCGTTCGCTTTTCTAATGGCGTTCGTCTTCCAAATGCGCGATCGTATTTCTTACCTGGTCGCTTTTATAATGCATGGTTTTGTAAAACCGTTCGTTTTTCTAATGCGCATTCGCTTTTGTAATGTGCTTTCGTCTTCCAAATGCGCATCGTATTTCTAACGCCCGGTCGCTTTTATAATGCGTGTTTTTGTAAAACGCATTTGTTTTTCTAATGCGCAGTCACTTTTCATGTGTGTTCGCTTTTGTAAGGCGTGTTCGTCTTCCTAATGCCACGGCCGTTTTTCTAACGCCCGTCGCTTTTATAATGCGTGGTTTTGTAAAACGCGTTGTTTTTCTAGCGCGTTCGCTTTTCTAATGTGCGTTCCTCTTCCAAATGCGCGATCGTATTTCTAAACGCCCGGTCGCTTTTATAATGCGTGGTTTTGTAAAACGCATTTGTTTTTCTAATGCGCAGTCACTTTCTAATGTGTGTTCGCTTTTGTAAGGCGTGTTCGTCTTCCTAATGCACGGCCGTATTTCAACGCGCCGTCGCTTTTATAATGCGTGGTTTTGTAAAACGCTTCGTTTTTCTAATGCGCGGTCGCTTTTAAATGCGTGGTTTTATAGTATGCATTGTGTTTTGAATGCGCGTTCGCTTTTCTAATGTGCGTTCCTCTTCCAAATGCGCGATCGTATTTCTAACGCCCGGTACTGCTTTTATAATGCGGTTTTGTAAAACGCGTTCGTTTTCTAATGCGCGTTCGCTTTTCTAATGTGCGTTCTCTCCCCAATCGCGATCGTATTTCTAACGCCCGGGTCGCTTTTATAATGCGTGGTTTTGTAAACGCATTTGTTTTTCTAATGCGCAGTCCACTTTTCTAATGTGTGTTCGCTTTTGTAAGGCGTGTTCGTCTTCCTAATGCACGGCGTATTCCTAACGCCCCGGTCGCTTTTATAATGCGTGGTTTTGTAAAACGCTTTCGTTTTTCTAATGCGCGGTCGCTTTTAAATGCGTGTTTTATAGTATGCATTTGTGTTTTGAATGCGCGTTCGCTTTTCTAATGTGCGTTCCTCTTCCAAATGCGCGATCGTATTTCTAACGCCCCGTCGCTTTTATAATGCGTGGTTTTGTAAACGCGTTCATTTCCTAATGCGCCTTCGCTTTTGTAATGTGCGTTCGTCTTCCTAATGCACGGCCGTATTTCTAACGCCCGGTCGCTTTTATAATGCGTGGTTTTGTACAACGCGTTCGTTTTTCTAATGCGCATTCGCTTTTGTAATGTGCGTTCGTCTTCCAAATGCGCAATCAGTATTTCTAACGCCCGGTCGCTTTTATAATGCGTGGTTTTGTACAACGCGTTCGTTTTTCTAATGCGCATTCGCTTTTGTAATGTGCTTTCGTCTTCCAAATGCGCAATCGTATTTCTAACACCCGGTCGCTTTTATAATGCGTGGTTTTGTAGAACGCGTTCTGTTTTCTAATGCGCATTCACTTTCTAATGTGTGTTCGCTTTTGTAAGGCGTGTTCGTCTTCCTAATTCACGGCCGTATTTCTAACGCCCGGTCGCTTTTATAATGCGTGGTTTTGTACAACGCGTTCGTTTTTCTAATGCGCGGTAACTTTTCTAATGCGTGTTCGCTTTTGTAAGGTGCGTTCGTCTTCCTAATGCACGGCCGTATTTCTAACGCCCGGTCGCTTTTATAATGCGTGGTTTTGTAAAACGTGTTGGTTTTTATAATGCGTGGTAACTTTTCTAATGCGTGTTCGCTTTTGTAAGGTGCGTTAGCGTCAGAATGACACGGCAGTATTTCTAACGCACGGGCTTTATAATGCGTGGTTTTGTAAAACGTGTTGGTTTTTATAATGCGTGGTAACTTTTCTAATGCGTGTTCGCTTTTGTAAGGTGCGTTCGTCTTCCTAATGCGCGGTCGTATTTCTGACGCCCGGTCGCATTTATAATGCGTGGTTTTGTAATACGCGTTCGTTTTTATAATGTGTGTTCGCTTTTGTACTGTGCATTCATCTTCCTAATGCACGGTCGTATTTTTAACGCCGGCCGCATTTATAATGCGCATTTGTATTTAGAATGCTCTTTGACGTTCTTAATAGATGTATTGTCAGCTTGATTCAGCTAAATTTTTTAGGAACAATTGATTTGTATTTATTCTCACAATTTTGTTTTACTTCAAATATAGAACAAATGACATTGAACACCAGACCAGCTGCTCACACTGATTGTGTGTTTTTATAACTTATCGTCCTCCAAATTTGACCACATTTACAGGGAGATTCAATAAAAGTTCTTATCGGTTAAAATGGTGCTAATTTTGCCCCAACCAATCAGATCTTATTTAACATTTGAAAGCTAACATCTGATTGGTTGCACTCAATTGTGTGTGTTAGTGCATGCGATTGTGTGTCTGATTCTTGTGCGTTTTGCGTTGGCAATTTCACCTTTTTGGGTTCTGGAAATGCATGCATTAACGCACCAAAAATGGTGAACACATGTTAACCAAAAGGGAAATGTATGCAGAAATTGAGGGACTTGATGCGTTCACGCAATTTCCATTTTTCCAAACGTGTAAAAAACGCACAAGTGTGACCTGGCCCTGTGTGTGTAGGACAAGTTTGGTGGCAGCCACGACCAACAGTCTTTGTCCCAGCTGAGAACTTGCTCCTAGCAAACGCTCAGCCAGGACAAAATATCCCTTCATCTGTACCCTGCATACGGCTGGATACACACGGAGGGACTTTTTTTTCCAACCGAGCGCTCGCCCGGGACAAATGTCCGTCTGTCGCAGCAAATTCGTACATGGACGAATTTTCAAACGATCGACTGCACAGTTCCATAGGGAACCACACAATGGATCATAATTTTTAAACATGTCTGATGGTCCTTTCGTCTGAGCCGGACCATGGAGTTAGATCGCGGCCATCCGCCCCACACCAGGAGATATTTTCAGCTGACCGACCAAACGTGCCGCAAATCAGTTGTTGGTCCGAAAATCTCTTCTGGTGTGTACCCAGCCTAAGGGGAAGAGTTGTTGAAATGCGGGATTTATTTGCAATTGCAAACCATATGGCAGTATTGTTAAAAGTGCATTATTGCGTATTTCTAAATAGTGTAGCTATAATGACCTGCATTTCCAATATTGTGCCTGGAACTATAGATAATGACACATCCTTGAGCAATCGCTCATATTATTTTTTTTTATTTTTACAGAAAAGAGATGGCCGAAGTGCATCACGGAATGTGTCCACTAAGGAGGAGATGATCACAAATCTAAAATAATAAAAAAACACACACACAATCATTAACACAGTTAAATGTAAATATAAAGACATTCTTTAATGTTGGGGAAAGTGACCTTCATTTCATGTTTAGCCAAAATAATTAAAAAATAAAAATGCTACCACCTTAAACTGGTGCATGTGGAAGGAGGGCAGTTAGGGGCAGATCAGCCTTCTTTAATGTCCTAAACAAAGGATAAGACAATTGGTGTAACACACCCTGTTACATTAAACATATTCCTACATTCATAACATTGTACAGATGATTACACTTTAAAGCCTCAACTTACCCTGAAAAAAAGATGCAATTAATTCTGCCCTTGTCCTGTGTCCATCTTCGGAGGAATCCTCAGCATCTACAGACGGCCCCTTATCCTCGGCTGGCAGCATATCATCATTGTGCAGCTGTACCCCATGCTTTCTAGCTAAATTATGGAACACAGCGCACACAACGATGATATCTGACACCTTCCCGGGAGAATAAAGGAGTTTCCCACCGGTAGGTGAGAGACTTCGAAGAGTCTTTCAATCACGTTTCTTGTCTGACCGTGTGATAAATTATAGCGCCTCTCTGCAGGTGTCCTTGGATTCCTCAGGGGGGTCATGAGCCAGGAATTAATCCCATACCCTGCGTCTCCTGTTTCCAAACATAAACATAACTAGGTAAGTCATTTTTATACACATTAAATTAAGACTTACCCACAAGCCAGCCCTCTGGCATCCGTCAGCTGGTAAACTTGCGGTAGAGAGCTGACTGGCGCAAAATATGGGAGTCGTAGCAACTTCCAGGAAACGCGCTGATTATACTCATAATGCACATGTGGGAATCCCACACCACCAATGGAAGTGTTTTCTATGAAGATCCACTTCCATTCTCTGTTTGGGTGGTGCGAGCGCAATATGCAGACAATCAATGGCTCCTAGGCATATACTGTAGTTCTGGTTGGTACAGGGATACTATATAATATTGAGAATTACCGGTATTAATACATATACTGTAGTTCTGGTTGGTACAGGGATACTATATAATATTGAGAATTACTGGTATTAATACATTACTGTAGTTCTGGTTGGTACAGGATACTATATAATATTGAGAATTACTGTATTAATACATATACTGTAGTTCTGGTTGGTACAGGGATACTATATAATATTGAGAATTACTGGTATTAATACATATATTCTGTATTCTGTTGGTATAGGGATACTATATAATATTGAGAATTACTGGTATTAATACATATACTGTAGTTCTGGTTGGTACGGGATACTATATAATATTGAGAATTACGGTATTTATACTATACTGTAGTTCTGGTTGGTATAGGGATACTATATAATTGAGAATTACTGGTATTAATACATATACTTAGTTCTGGTTGGTACGGGGATCTATATAATATTGAAATTACCGGTAATTAATACATATACTGTAGTTCTGGTTGGTACGGGGATCTATATAATATTGAGAATTACTGGTATTAACATACATATACTGTTTTCTGGTTGGTACAGGGATACTATATATATTGAGAATTACTGGTATTAATACATATTCTGTAATTCTGGTTGGTACAGGGATACTATATAATATTGAGAATTACTGGTATTAATACATATACTGTAGTTCTGGTTGGTACGGGGATACTATATAATATTGAGAATTACTGGTATTAATACATATACTGTAGTTCTGGTTGGTACAGGGATACTATATAACATTGAGAATTACTGGTATTAATACATATACTGTAGTTCTGGTTGGTACGTGGATACTATATAATATTGAGAATTATAAGTATTAATACATATACTGTAGTTCTGGTTGGTACAGGGATACTATATAATATTGAGAATTACTGGTATTAATACATATACTGTAGTTCTGGTTGGTAAGGGGATACTATATAATATTGAGAATTACTGGTATTAATACATATACTGTAGTTCTGGTTGGTACGGGGATACTATATAATATTGAGAATTACCGGTATTACCTAATACATATACTGTAGTTCTGGTTGGTACGGGGATTCTATATAATATTGAGAATTACTGGTATTAATACATATACTGTAGTTCTGGTTGGTACGGGGATACTATATAATATTGGGAATTACTGGTATTAATACATATACTGTAGATCCGGTTGATCCAGGGATACTTTCCGATTGCCGTTTGGAGTCAGGAGGGAATTTTTCCCCATTTTTTTTTGCTGGGTTTTTTTTTTGCCTTCCTCTGGAAAAACTGTTAGGTAGGGATAAAAAAAAAAAAAGAGGGTGAATAGGTTGGACTTGATGTCTTTATTCAACCTCAATTACTATGTAACTATAACATATGCTTCAGCACAAATACAGTTTTTCCTGTGTGATCTGGTGGATAGGAAAAGGATATTTTTATCTTATTATATAAAAGGTTTTTTCTAAAGAAAAATCTATTTGTTGTTGCCTTCCATATTTGAGGTTATTCCAACGCTCTCGTGTCTGTATCTATCTGCATTATTGTGAAATATGATCATTTCTGTCTAAACACATCACTGCCCCTGTAGGCTTTGCCCCTAGTGAGTGTCGCTGACACTTATAACTATCATTCTGGGCATGCTCAGTGCAGACAATCCAGTAGGTTAACCTGCACATTAAATCTGGGTGTCCGCCTATTGCACTGCCCATTACCATTCCTGTCCTCTAGCGGTCATTCTAACTCTTCCAGGGTGTTTGCCCGCCGGTTACAAGTTGTTACAGGAAACCGAGCACAGCCACTGACCGGGAGCGCGCACGTCCTAAACGTAAACGTCTCTCTGACGTCAGAATTAGCCGCGTGATTGCACCACGTGACCAGGGCGAACGCGTAAGGCGGAACTCCGCGTACAGGTCCAGGGACCGTGACCCGGCGAGGGGGAGGAGCTATTGGTTGATTGCCACCGGGAGACCTCGCTGTCATCCTGCACCCAAGGCCTGGACACGCCCCGTTGTGACAAGTGATCGACAACTGAAAAGAAATGGCAGAAGATTCACCTATAACACAGGTAACAGTGTGGGAGGGAAACCTACTGGTTGTCAGGGGGAGGGGCCTGTCTCCACCAATCACCGCACAGATGGACCTGACACTGACATTACCTTGCCCATGTGGGACCCTTCATCCACCTCCCTAATAGGGCTGTATACTGGGTGTGAGCACCCCGAGAGAGTGCGTACTGGGTGTGATCACCCCGAGAGAGTGCATACTGGGTGTGTGTACCCCGAGAGAGTGCGTACTGGGTGTGAGTACCCCGAGAGAGTGCGTGCTGGGTGTGAGTACCCCGCGAGAGTGCGTGCTGGGTGTGAGTACCCCGAGAGAGTGCGTGCTGGGTGTGAGTACCCCGAGAGAGTGCGTCTTGGGGTGTGTACCCCGAGAGAGTGCGTACTGGGGATGTGTACCCCAAGAAAGTGCGTACTGGGGGTGTGTACCCCGAGAGAGTGCGTACTGTGGGTGTGTACCCCGAGAGAGTGCGTACTGGGGGTGTGTACCCCGAGAGAGTGCGTACTGTGGGTGTGTACCCCGAGAGAGTGCGTACTGTGGGTGTGTACCCCGAGAGAGTGCGTACTGGGGGTGTGTACCCCGAGAGAGTGCGTACTGGGGGTGTGTACCCCGAGAGAGTTTCGTACTGGGGGGGTGTACCCCGAGAGAGTGCGTACTGGGGATGTGTACCCCAAGAGAGTGCGTACTGGGGATGTGTACCCCGAGAGAGTGCGTACTGGAGGGGTGTACCCTGAGAGAGTGCGTACTGGGGGGGTGTACCCTGATTCAGGTACCCACGGGTAACCTGATTTGCGGGTCGGGTTCGGGTAACCCTCATTGATCCCCGTGTGTACGAACCTTTAGGCTGGGTACAGACGAGGGGACTATTTGTACCAACAGAGCGTTCACTACGAACCAGAATGGGAGTTTAACAACTTAATTGATTTATTTATTTCACAGTTGGAATCTGTGTCTTTCAATCAGCGAATCGCCCTACTTGGTCAGCATCAGTAAGACTAAAGAAAGCAGAATTCTGATTGGTTAATATTCTGAGTGAAAGAGCAATATGGCCAGAGGTCGCGATATACAAGAACAAATAGAGAAACCGTCATAAGGAGAAATACAGATTTTCTGGATCTGAAAGTAAATGTGGGAAATGACGTGTAAGCTACAAACATCTGTGTTTTTTATTGCAGATTTAATGTAAAAATGTAATTTGCAGTGTGTTAATTAAATGTAAATGATCAAGGCAAATTATTGTTCACTTATAGGGACATCAAATCAAAAAAAGACTGGAGACTGTAGGTATAAACCCATCCATGAAGTCCATTTATTTTAGAAGGAGTAACACAACATGTTTTAGACCATAAGTAGGTCCTTCATCTGGTGCATTTACAGACATACTGATCCCACCACCCTTATGTACACAATTAACAAGTGAACAAACTGAACACTTATAAACACCAGCTCCATCTAGTGGCCAGGTGTAGAACACTTACAAAAAACTGTATATACACGTCTATTTGAATAAACAGAACCATCTAAAGTCCTCCATGGACTAATGTAGTTCAGGCATATTGTAGACCTGTAAGAAAACAGCTTTGGTAAATCAGGTAGGGTACATTAATCACCCCCTGCTTCCCGTGCTGATTGTCAACAGTCCTTATAGGTAGTTTCACAAATCCTATATGGAAAGAGAGAAAAGCAAGCATAAATAGAAGACAAATATTCATAAAAAGCATTTTATGCTGATTGGATCATTAAGGCCATGAGGCTCCATCGTATTCAATTTGTCTATCCACTTTAATTCCTTCTGTTATAAAAGTTTCCTAGTTTTGTGAAACTACCGATAAGGACTGTCGCGATATTGTATGAACATGGCATAGTGTGTGGCAGATTGTTTAATGAGTGGACCAATTTCTTTTTCTTATCATATATAATAGTCATTTTTTTATAAGACCTATACCAATTTTGTTTTTGGGATTGTGTAATATCATATCCCACTTTACCTGATACATGGCCATGCAAGTAAAATGGCTTCACACTGACAAGAAATAAAATGATGTTAAGTGTATTTTTAATAACTCTAAATCTTGTTTTTGATTGGACAAAGGGGAGACTATTATGTGGTCTTGCCACTTTTAATGTAGAACTAAAGCTATGATATATTGTTTTTCTTCTGCCCACCGAACCCTATGAAAAGGTGGATACACGTGATATAAACACACTTGTTTTGCTCATTGGACAATTATACTCACCTCCATCTCCCTTAACCTAACTCCTGCAATGCTTGCTCAAATTCTCCCTCAGTGCTCAACTCTGATTCTCTTCCACTGTCAGAGACTAATCGCGATGCAGCCAATGGGAAGACACGCTCTGCAAGGAGGCATGTCTTCCCATTGGTTGCCCTGCAGACTGTCACTGACAGTGGAAGAGAGGCGGGATGATGCGGAACGCTGAAGGAGACCTACAATAAGTATTTCAGGAGTTAGGTATAGTACCCAGGGTTAAGACTTAGCCATGTAGGTCCTCACCCTGGGTACTATGCAGCTGTGGATCAGGGAATAGGTGAGTATAACTGTCCAGTAAGTCTTGTGTGCCCTATCAATCATTATACCATGAGTTACCGTAGGGCAGGTGATTGTAAATTTCTATGATAAGTTACCAGATGTCTCTTCTTTCTGCCTTGACAGGGCTTCCCTCTTGGCTGCATCATGTACATTTTTGGAAACACCCTGTCCCTTTTCTGAACAGCCCTGCCTGAAAACAACATGGATCTGGAGATAAGAGGATTAGAGGGTGAACTGGAGAACAAAGTGTTGGACTGCATAGATCACTCAATCACAAATGGTCAAATTCATTCATGTTCCACAACGGAGTTCCCAGGTGTTAACCATGAAAAATTAAAGACAGAATTGGGAAAGATGGTCGGTGATGGTCTTCAGAACCCAATAAACACAAGTCCCATCAAACTTGGTCAAAGGACGACTGTAGAAAAGGGGTCTGGAGATGTCAGGATGGAGAAGGAAGGGCTGTTCTCTAAACCACCCCCCACACAGGGGCTTCCGTATTCAATTTCTGAACGTGATACCACAGTATTACCACTAATGACAGAAGACGTTACACCGGATTCTGAAGATTATTTGAATGCAATGGAAAGCACTGGTGTTACGTTCATTGATGAAAATGGTCTGGAGATTATCCCTAGAGGTGTGAATTTTCACCATGAGGACTTAGAAATATTACAGATAAAGATAGAGGAAGAAGATCCTAATAGTCTTTGGTCTAGTGATGAAACCTCTTCAGAGTCGGATGATAGTGACACCCCTGAACCGTTAACTAAACCCAAAGAACCTTTTATTTGTTCTTACTGCGGGAAGCATTTTAATAAGAAATTTAATTTCCAAATACATCAGTTGGTACACACGGGAGAGAAACCTTTCACTTGTACAGAATGTGGGAAAAGTTTTTCACAGAAACGTATACTTCAAACACATCTTAAAGTTCACACAGGAGAGAAACCATTCACTTGTACCGAATGCGGGAAGTGTTTCGCTCAAAAGATACACCTTCATACTCACTTGAAAGTTCACACAGGGGAGAAACCTTACACATGCACGGAATGTGGGAAATGTTTTTCTGTAAAGAGCAACCTTCGCAAACACCAGGTAGTGCACACTGGGACAAAGCCTTTCACATGCACAGAATGTGGTAAAAGCTTCTCGGAAAAGGGCAGCCTTCAGAGGCACCTTAAAGTTCACACAGGGGAAAAACCTTTCAAATGCACAGAATGTGGTAAAGGCTTCACACGAAAGACTCACCTTTCAAAGCATCGAAAAATGCACACAGGGGAGTAGACCGTTTCGGGGTGTTTAATGGTGAGAAATATGGTTGATTTCTTGCAGGGAAAACTCTCACTTCAAGATTTTACAATCCCCTTTTTAAAAGGAAATCAATCACAATTCAACCATAGAGTTCATTCAAAGAAGAATCACCATTGATTAATTTCTTATTTTTCTGTAGGTATTAATGTGCTAATTCAGCACTTCCTGTTGGTGTAGAAGCCTTGCTTGCTGATAACACCACTGTTATACACATTTATAGACGGTTAGACAATCTTTTCTAAGCAATGAATTGTTTTTTTGATTAATATGCAAGTTATGGACTATTTTCTACAAGTTTCAGCTTTCAGTCTTCAATGAAAACCTTGTTACAAGTGGGGTTTCCTATAGGGATAGGGGCTAACCATACATGTAACAGTATTTATTATTGAATTCGGACAGGGAGGCTGAAAACTGCAACTACACAGAGAGCTGCATCACCAGGAAATGGATTTAAATTTGCGATATTAAATTTAATATTAGTTACCGTAACTTAAAAGGAAAACTAGTGTTATTTATCTGCCCCCTCCTGACCCAGGGCCTAACCAATGGTAAAGACATGCTCTGCAAGAAGCACTTTTTCTCGTTGGATAGATCCCTGTCTGGGGGGGGTAACTCAAAGTTATCTATGTAGCTGCCACAAGCCGTGTTATATCAAAATGGTAATTAACTGTTGCGGCTTTTTTAACTCCAGATATTGACTGGCATTAAAGTCAAGCAATGCTTAAACTTTGGTTCACAATTCACGGAGAGACGGTATGGGAATATAAAATCGCCCATTTGATTGCACTGGGGAGCCAATAGCGTCTCTCTGTGTATGCAGAATAAACAGCATTTTGTGCTATGCCTTAAACAGTTGGTTTATGTGTATTGCTAACATGCTCTGTATTTTCATCTGACAAAGCCAATGTAGAATTGCATAACATCTAGTCAAAGTCATCATTCCTATCTTTATTGGATGGTCTGTTTTTATTTAGAAACTGCATGGGAATTATGTGCAATGGCTGTTGTCCAATACAAGCTTTTACTTCATTCATTGTTTACCTCAGTCATCTGTATAAAAGTGCTAACTTCCTTTTACAGTAAAGTATTAAAGGGTCACCATACTTAAAAAAAAACAACAAGTTTTTTGCTGCATTCCTAAGACAATGCCCCTAGTGAGTGTCCCTGACACTCAGAGCGTGCCCAGTGTAGACATTCCTACAGCTTAATCTGCATATCATATCATTACACTCTTATGGTCTCTTGTGCTTTTTAAAGGAGAATAAAAGGCTCAATATAACTCAAATGTAAAAGTACAGAAAGTGCTTGCTATGTTTTAGAAATGTTTTTACTTCTACCACCTGAATGGCGTTAATACATTATGCAAAATGATTATCCAATCATTCACTTTCTGTACAAGGAACTATGCACACTGCTTATTTTCCTGGCTGTGCAGAGCTCTGAAAACATGGAGACACTTGCACAGGATTAATAATGCTGCATTGATTACAAACTGATTGTATTTAAACTGCATTGATGCTGGCTCAGCCTTGCTGCATATTTACAAGGTGCTATGCTCATACATTAGTACTTAATTAGTACTAGTACCACCTACCGATCTGCAAAAATCAGTCAACAAACCCAGAACTGCCTTTCCCGTTCTTCTTCGTACCATCGTACGATTGAAAATGAATGGGCCAGGCAGAACCTTGCAATTGTCACAATGTTGGTTACGAAGTATAACAGTAAAGGCAGTTCCAGAAATATTGAATGCCGCGGATCTGTCGGTGGGTAAGTACTAATGTATGGGTACTATTACCTCCACTATTCTTTGACTGCCCCCTACTGTTGGAGACTGCTTGTGGGGGAATGGTGGTAGTGATCGTTCCCTACATCTGCACTAGTGTTGCTGAAATTCTTTCCCTGTGCAGCATAGCGTGGGTCTAAAGAGTGATGTTACATTTGTCAGTCTATTTTTGTTCTATAACCTGTTTATATTATTAGAGGATTTATATTTATTTATCAGTGTTCTCCCCTAAATTATTTTCTAGCCAGATGGGGCAGGGAAAATTGAATGTGCACTTTTTTTTTTGTTATTCACATCATGGCCAATCACGGCCACTGACGTCGGTCCGGCTGCTTATCAGCAGCAGAAGACAGTCAAGGGACAGAGGGCTTCACATGGAATTTTTGTTTTGGGGGTGGACATTCCCTTTAACAACCGAGGACAGTCGGGGAATGGTACAAGTTACTTGGTGAGCCCCAGATTAATCAGAGGAAACACATGCACGAGTCAGAATGATTGCAGTTTACACACAGTTTGTAATTGCTGTTAATTACATGAATCTATCAGGCTCTGTATAATACAAGGTTTGTTACCATATAACTTTCATTTATGGCTTTTACATGTGAGGGGAGAGATGGGAGAAAATAGTTTTTTCTTTGATTTACTGAGTTTCTGAGAGTTTTACTCCGTATTCCCAGTTTCATTCACATTTGTAATAATTGTAAAGTGGGACTAGCAGAGACAACTTGGAACTTCTTGATCTGCCAATACACACGTGTCCTGTTTACATTTACACATGGTGGCAGATGATGTTCCATTCATAGTTAGAGGGATGTGGATATGGTAATTTACTGCATAAGGAGGACCGTGGATATGGTAATTCACAGTTCTTTCCACTGAATTATTAAAACTTATAAATCTAATACCTACAAAATGGATGGATGGATTTGGAAAAGAAAGATATTGGGTGATGTGGAAATTATAGTTTAAAGGGCATGTCCACCCCCAAAACTATAACCCCCCCACTAATGGCCCCACCATGTAGTATAGTTTAATCCTTACCTCACATCCCAACTCCATATGGTTCTCCTGTAGTCCCCCCCCAAAGTCCCAAAAACTGCCCACCAGGAGGATAGCAGAGTCCATATAGGACTCTGCCTCCTACCTGGCCTCCGGGAGAAGTTTGGCATGCGTACTGCAGCCCTTCTCCCCCTCCCTCTCGTTTTGCTATCCCTCCCCCTACCATAAAACCCCTTGCCCATATAATAGAATATGTTCCCCCAGCCCCAACCGCAAAAAAATATTTTAAGAAAGTCCCCAGAACTGTACTTACCTTCCCTCTCTCCCCCGGCATTCTGAGAAGCCGGCAGCCGCGTCAGTGATTGGCCGCCTCTCAGCCAATCACGGACGCGGCTGCCGGTCCTGCCCCCTGCTTGCAGTGTCTTGCAAGCAGAAGGCCGGGCGTCAGAGGAGAGAGGTAAGTAAACATCTGGTCACTTTCTTAAATTATTTTTCTAGCGGCTGGGGGAAGCTATTCTATTAATGGACCAAAGTTGATAATAAGGGTGGACATGACCTTTAATGTTATGAGGCTTTTAAAAGCTAAAGAGAGAGGGGGGGGGGAATGCACAGCCTGGAATGGCAGGTTAGGCACCCAGAACTATATCTAGCCCTGAATAGAAGATTAAGGAGCAGCGCTAAATCTTTAAACAGTTCTAAATGGGGACTGTTTGTTTCTCCTGCTATGTAATTGCACTGTTGTAATGTACAGAGTCCATTTCAGATGGTGTAAAGGGCAAGATCAGGGGGTCATTTAATAAATTGATTAAATTACACATACGGCAGTAATTCTAATTATTCTAATTATTTCAATAGATCTGCTTTTTCCCAGACTGCGTCCTTCATTTCAATATCCATAACAGACACTGTTAGCTGCCCCTGCATACAGGATGTCCCTAGTTTACTTATTGATGCACAGAGAAATTGCTGGATGGGCAAATTAAGGTTTTCGGAACGAGAAAATACTCCTTTTCATTTGTGTTGAACTTCTCCTTTAACTTTGTTTGCTATTTGTACACCTTTGAAATAAATGTGCTATTTTTAAATGAGATGTGCAGATCTTTATCATTTCTTGGGAATCCACGTCTCGCCGTGTAAACAGGATTTGTCTGTGCTGTTAATTCATTAAAGGAGAGGTTTAGGTTAAAACATATTATAGCCATGTATGTCAGGCCACTTACCCTTCTATACAAACCATTTTTAGGCTGAGGCCACAGGAATCGCCAGCAATTTTAGCAAAAATCGCGGGTGCAAACGTGCAAAAAACGCGCTAGTGTATATAAGTAAATCTCCTAAAGCTTTTACATCCTCAATCCCAGTGGTAAAGGAGTGATAATTCTCAAATGCAATGTTACTACTTTACCAGCAGAGGCACCGTACACATAGGATATTGTACAATTACATTGCATAACACAGATTGCAGTTTTAGAAATCGGTCCAATGTGCCAACTGCAAGTTTAGCAAATAAAATCCCCTTGTACAACTGAAAGGCCATAAAGCAAAAACAATCACTAGGGCCGGTGTCCTGCAAATGTCTTTCTCCCAGTGCAACCTGAATTAGAGCCGACTATAAAGAAAGGTCAGGATGATGCTGATCGTGTGGAGAGAGTTTACAGCTTTAAATGAAAATGTAGGTGGCCCTGAAAAGGACCTTTGGGTGTCAGTAGATCAGTAACCGGGATGGTTATCTATAGAGTGCGGTATACAGACTAGATGAGACTCACACTCCAAATGTACATGTGTTTAATGGTCAACCACAAACATCAAAAATCACGTTTTGGGGTGTTACCCCTTCATTAGTTGAATCACCATTAAACACATGTACTTGTGGAGTGCAACTCACTCCTATAGTCTGTATGGTTATTCCTATACCCCTAGGGGACATCTGCACTCTACCAGGTGTGAGAGCATTTGAGACTTTGCTTCCATAGAGTGTGTGGCCCTGGCGTTTCAAAGCGTACACCGCATCCATGTCACTAATGGTCTTTCTCTTGGCATGGTTGGTATAAGTGAGGGCATCCCAGGTAACATTCTCCAGAAAACCCTTCAGGACCCCACGACTCTCCTCTTCACTCCTCCTCTACGGGCAAGGTGGCAGATAGACTCGGTGATCCCCTGGATGATATCATGCAGAATTTTGTGCCACCTCGACCAGGCACGTTGACTCCGAATCCTCTAGTCCAACGGTAAAGCTCTGCCTTCCACGTCACTGTCGATATCTCGTTGGAGGGTACCCGTGAGAGAACTTCAATCATTATTGGTTAGTTTGAGCTCCGCCCATGTCACAGTTTCTGTTGTTATTGCTGTTTGAGTGGGAAAAGATAATCATATTTTAAAAATCCTGCTTTAAAATGTTTAACTTTCCCTTTAACGTGTTTTGTTTCCTCGTTCTATTGTTTCGTGTGATGATGAAGATCATGACACAATATCAGATACAAGAATTGATTGCACAACTCTCCAAATGTTCCATTATACAATGTGGGGTTCTCTTCATTGGATGTGCCTGTAATAGGAATGTCGCTATTAATGATTGACTATTCCCTGACCAGCAAAAACACAAACATGTTAATCCTCTCCCATTACACTGTATCGCTCACTCTACTCCCAGGGAAAAGCTTTAACATTATAATTCCCTGGACCACCAGACAGATCTTCTCCACTTAAAATAAGACTATTTTACGTTATTCTTTGTCAGACCTCGGCTATTCCAGATATCTTGGAATTATTATGGTTTTTACCAATGCAAGTCAACTGTTAGGTTGATAGGTTGGTGTTTATTACATTTATATGACAGGCTGTAGAGCAAGTTTATATCAAAATCTTGTTTATGCTTGGCTGGAGACAATGATCTCATTAATATTAAGTAGCTTTCAATCGGGGCGTACCTGCATGGGTCCGGGGCCCCCTGTAAAATGAAGGCCGGGCCCCTGACCCCCTTTCCCTATCCAAGTTCCCTTTCCCTGTCAGCTGTTTTAAAGGGTATGTCCACCCTTAAATGTACTTTTTAATATGCTGCTCCCCCATGTCTCCCAGCCAACCGATTTTTTTATTTCAAAAGCTCCCCAAACTCTTACTTACCTCTCCTCTTTCCTCCGCTGCGCTCCCGGCCCTCTGCTTGCAAGGAAATGCAGCAGAGGGGCGGGACCGGCAGTCGCGTCTGTGATTGGCTGAGCGGCAGCCAATCACGGACGCGGCTGCCAGTCATTCAGTGCAGGGAGGAAAGAGGAGAGGTAAGTAAGAGTTTGGGGAGCTTTTTGAAAATAAAATATGCGGTTGGGGCTGGGGGACATGGGGGAACAACATATTAAAGGGGTTTTGCTAGGGGGAGGGATAGTAGAACGGGAGGGAGAGGGAGGGAGAAGGGCTGCAGTACGCATGGCAAATATCTACTGGAGGAAGGAAGCAGGCAGAGCCCTATATGGACTCTGCTAGCCTCCTGGTGGGCAGTTTTTGGGACTTGGGGGGGGGGACTACAGGCAACCCTATGGAGCTGGCGATGGAGGTAAGGATTAAACTACACTACATGGTGGGGCCAGTAGTTTGGGGGGATTATAGTTTTGGGGGTGGACATGCCCTTTAAACAGCTGATCGCGCGTATGAATGAAACATACACACGATCAGCTGTCTTAAAAAATGGAAGTTCAGGTCTGGTCTTTTAAACAGCTGATTGCGCAATGTTTGTTTCAAACAGCTGACCGAGTAATGGATCTTGGGTTTGTGGGCGGGCCCTACTACCGTCTGGGCACCCCCGCGGGGGTGGCGGGGGCAGTAGTTACGCCAGTGCTTTCAATGACATTACACAAACATTTCTAAAATATTTGTCATTCATGAATATTAAGTTGCTTTCAATGACATCACACACATTTCTAAAATATTTCATTCTGCCTTTAGACTTTCGAGGTGAGTGCAGCTCCCACTTTTACTCTGCTAAATGATGTAAAATAATAATATAGACGGATAAATCCCATTGAGAAAATGTAGAAATGATGGGATTAGGTTCGATTTATTTATTATTATGTCTAATCCAGTGGTGGGTACATTGATGGACATAGTATGAGTCATATATAGATATATAGAACGTTCCGGAGTTTATTGTATGTTGCGCTATGTGCATTCTATGACAATACACTGTGTATAGTGTGTGGTAATTGCACACTAGTCCTGTAGTAAATACACAGCTGGGCAGGAACTTTCTTTGCCAATTGTGCATCACTTTGATAAAATATAAAAATCATTGGTCTATTCCTACAATAAGGTATGGAAATGGCAGTTGGTGACATCATAGGGCTAAGTAATTTCAATGGCAGTTGGTGACATCATAGGGCTGAGTGATTTCAATGGCAGTTGGTGACATCATAGGGCTGAGTAATTTCAATGGCAGTTGGTGACATCATAGGGCTGAGTAATTTCAATGGCAGTTGGTGACATCATAGGGCTGAGTGATTTCAATGGCAGTTGGTGACATCATAGGGCTGAGTAATTTCAATGGCAGTTGGTGACATCATAGGGCTGAGTGATTTCAATGGCAGTTGGAATGTTCCACTATCACCTACAATGTTAGTTCTTGCTGTCACATTGCTTTTAGACCTGTTATTACTATGTTGGTTGGGTCATCTTTGATACCATAGACTGATCAGATTGAATAATTAATGTATTCTAGGTAACCATCAGAATAGAAAGCAAAAATACTTACCTTGCCCTTTTAATCTTACATTTCACCTTTACCGTGTATAATGCCTGTTACATATAATCGGTTCTTGTTATTGATTCAGCATTATGCCAAAATATCAAAAATGCAAAAAATCCCTGTCAAATGTGTTTGGCTTTTTCCATTGCATTTAAATATCTAGTTTCAATTACATGTAATAAACTAGTAAAAATAGCAAATAAGGTTGCGGGCAGGTAATTGACCATTTTTATGTTTTAAGGATGGGGGTGCCCTTTAAACTAGAGATATAACCAGAAGATAAAGTAATGGCAGATTTAACTTGCCTTTTAATTTAATTATATATATATATATATATATATATATATATTATTACATTATATCAGCATTTAAACAGCCCTATTAAGTAAAATTAACCTATAATCTTACACACAGTTTTGGATTTGTATACACAATTACTGTATATAGATCTATCAATGTCCATATTAGTAAGGAAAGAAATAGTGGAAGGTAAGTCACTTACCTGCTTCATATAAACCTTTTCCTTTGTCTCTCTCTATACAGTTTTTAAAGAAAGAATCTCGGAGCTTTTATTCGATTTTTAAAGCGATTTTGACAAAAACGATTTTGAGAAAAGGTGATTTTGACAGAAAGCGATTTGGTAAAAAATCAATTTAGTGAAAAAGTGATTTTGATAATAGGCGATTTTGAGCGGAAATGGGCATCTTCAGCGGCCTTTGCCCTAGACGCCAACCGGTAAGGTGGCATTAAAATTATTTACATTCTATTTTAGTGACCAATAGGATAAGGTTGTCTGTGGGATGGGCTATAATTTAAAGAGACCTTCTCATTACTAATAATTTGAATGGTGATCCTAGGTGTGCCAATGAAACTTCTTTCTCACCCTTGCAAGCAGGGGCCGGACCATCAGCCGCGTCTGTGATTGGCTGAGAGGCAGCCAATTACAGACGCGGCTGACATCATTGGAAATGCCACAGGAGAGAAGGCTCTGTAAGTACAGATCTGGGGATTTTTTTAAAGAAATATTGCGGCAGTTGGGGGCGGCCAGGTGTTACCTACCTTACCTCAAAAGGATTTCACACTAGGTGCAACTATGGCTGAGGATGAATCCAGATGGTAATGGGGTGAGGTGCTTATGTCACAGCCCTTGTTGAGGACGAGGAATCCGCAAGAACCGGATGGCTCACAGACAGCTTGGAAGGAGCAGAGGTGTAAGGTTTAGTGGGGCCAGTAGTGAGTTAAATTATAGTTTTGGGGGTGGACATGCCCTTTAATCGTCAACGTTTCCACAGGTCTGTAGGATTTCAAAGATATTTTTGCTTGTTCAAATTCAGCTGGACATGTAAAAAGAACTGATAAAACTATTAAATGGATCCATATTTCTATATAAACCCGACATGTGTTTGATTGTGTCTGTGTTAGAGCAGCTGCTTGATAACAGACTCGAGTTGTATTATTGTCCAGGTTTGGGGTGAGTGACCGATGGATATTTGCCCTGAAACATGACTTGGTTCTTCCACATATATCTCCATGTTGCTGTATTGTACGGCAGAGCAGAGAGAGATTGAGCCTGAATCCTAGACAATGTGGGGGAGGTTTTACAAGAGTAACAAAGTTGTAACAATATAAGTGCAGTGGAACATTGAGGCGTGCGCTTTTCTTGTGCGTTTTGCGTTCGCGTGAACGCATGCGTTACCAAAACGCGAACGGACGCGCATCGGAAATCGCGGGGATTTTCGTGTTCCCGCGATTTCCATTTTAGAGAAAACCGCGAGCGCAATCGCGAAATGCATGCGCAAACGCGCTAGTGTGGCCTAGCCCTAAAGAGGTGGATTTAGAACTTGGTAGTAAATGATTCCCACGTTCAGCTACTTTCAAGTAGGGGTTGTTACAAGGTTTCTAAGTGGTACCAGGTGTTTAGCAGCAGACAACGCAAGGCCTGTTTTTTAAAGGACAATTATACTCATGCAGTAACCGACTTCTTTATGGCTCCTCCCACAATCATTGTCACTGACAATTCTCCCATCCTTGACACTGAGGAACATATGTTAATGAGGGATGGGGAGGGGCTTGAAAATTGTCAGTTACTGCATGAGTATAATTCTCCTTTAAGGTGGCCACAACAGAAACCACATAAAAAGCTTAACTGTAATATTTAATAGACATCAGGCCAGCATGGATTGAAAATACGGGTCAACCCATTGCATTCATGGCCTTACTATATTTAATGTGAGAGTTCAGTAGGGTGACTTGTTAATAGCAAGGTTTCTAGAACAATGGAACATAAGTAGAAATAGAAGGCAGAAGGGGCATAAAGTTAAACTCTTTATAACAATTACTTAATCCATGAAAGAGCTTCCAGTAGGTGTGGCATAAAAATTAAATAATTAGATTTTTTGCCCACCAAACAAACATTCACATTAATAGTACCGAGGGTGAGGGCCTAAACCACTAGGTCCTCACCCTGGGTTTGTACTATGTACCTTAAACAAAGCAGTTAACTGCAGCAATTACTGTCGGTCTTGGTGCCACCTCTTGCCCCATCCCAGACATCTACAATGGAACGACACATTCCAGAAGAAGCCTACTTTCCCATTGGCCAGTCTGGGAACTTAAACTAAGCGATGGGGGTGGTGATAGACCAGCAGTAACAAAACACGTAAAGGGCAACTATACTGTAACAATTAACTTTTTAAAAATGAAAAGTAGCTGGGACAGGGAGTTAGGATTTATTATTCCAATATGGTTTAGTTTAGGAACTAGAGCACATAGTTTTCATCTGCCAGGTTAGTGACCTGGGCCTTCCTGTATTAAAGCTAGTGCTGAAGCACTTAGGAAGCCTGGCAGAAGCCGTTTTCTTCATGCTGCTGTTCCTCATAGAAATGATATTGGGAAGTAGAAAGTACCAACCCTGCCCCAAGTACTTTTCATATTAACTGTTTTTTAAGAAATTAAATACGCACTATAGTTCTCCTTTAACTCTTTTGTTTTAGGTAGATAAGGGAAAACCCGGAATAAGGACCTACTGGTTTAGATTAGTATAGTATTTAAGGTTGAATACGTCCATCAAGTCCAACATAATCAGCAACCACATTTTTTTCTTATATTACTTACAACATTCTACCTTTTTAAAGATGGACGCTCACATACTGTGTCGGGGGAGGAGTGGAAAGAAGTCAAAGATCGCGAGAGGCCATCTTTAAAACAATATACTGTAGCTCTGTTGTAAGGTAGGTCTGCTTACTGCCTAGAAATAATTCCTTATGTTTGTACAGTTTAATGCCTATTAAAACCTAGAGGGATTACATCACAAACCTGAAAAATAAGTTCTGTAAGGCTGAGCCCACACTGCAACGCATGGGAACCGCGCACAAAATCGGGAGCGTTATCGCACGCGATTGTGTGCGCTTTTCTTGTGCGTTTTGCGTTTGCGCACCAAAAATGTTGAACGCATGCGTTACCAAAACGCGAACGGACGCGCAACGGAAATTCATGTTCCCACGGTTTACATTTTAGCGAAAAACGCGCTAGTGTGGCCTAGCCCTTAGTGTCCTTATTTAAAATGAAATGACTGTATTTCAGGCTACCAGATCATCCCTTTAACTAGAAATTGACATAAAACACACACTCCATGTGGGTGATTACAAACATCACTCGAATAAGGCATGATTCCAGAGGATAACCAAGAAATTGCAGGATTCCATTTTACATTAGTTAGATTGTCATATACCAGAAACCAGAACACAGAGAATAATGAACCTTTACAGACCTATAATAAAAAGCTGTATTATCTACATGAACGAGCCAGTAATGTTCTAGCTGATGCAATAACTATTTAATCCAAATACAAACTCAATTCCTTTGCATTGCAAACTCAGTCTTTCCTTCTAAAAATAATTTTAGCTGCAAACAATTTAAGTTAAAATCTGGAAATATTAATTTATACAGAGAAAATTTATCTGTAAAAAAAAAAAGTGCAATTTTTTATCCTATAGTTACTCCAGACTTTAGACAGAAGTTACTCTCTCATTCGGGACATTTTGGAAGTTTCTTTTTATGGACAGTCAGATGCCGATGAAGACTGCTGTTAAGAGAGAAGATTTTACCACATTCTGTACAAGGAAATTGCTTTGGTCCCATGTGAACTTTTTGGTGAGTTAGGAGTTGGTTCTTTAAAGTGAACTTTTTCCCACATTCACTACAAGAAAATGGTTTCACACCGGTGTGAAATTTAATGTGAGAGTAAAGATTAGACAGTTGTGAAAAGCTTTTCCCACATTCTGTACACATAAAAGGTTTCTCTCCTGTGTGGACTCTAAGGTGACGACAAAGACTACTCTTAAGGGCAAAGCACTTCCCACATTCTGTACATGTGAACGGTTTCTCACCCGTGTGAACTTTATGATGTGTGTGGAGCTGGTATTTTGCAGAGAAACTCTTTCCACATTCTATGCAAGCAAAGGGTTTTTCTCCAGTATGAACTCTATTGTGAGCGAAAAGATTAGACATCTGAGAGAAGCTTTTCCCACAATCTGTGCAAGTGAATGGTTTTTCCCCAGTGTGAACTTTCAGGTGACGGTGAAGGATGCTCTTGGCATAGAAGCTTTTCCCACATTCTGTACATGTGAATGGTTTCTCCCCTGTGTGGGACCGCTGGTGTATTTCAAATGTATGTTTGTTGTGGAAGTGCTTTCCGCAGTCGGGGCACGTAAAAGGTTTACGCTGTACCCGAGTTTTATTATGATTATTATTGGGAACCTTATTTTTCTTAATAATCGATAAAGTCTTTCTACTTTTAGGGCAAGCGTGCGAGAGAAGATCACTGTTCACAAAAAAGCCTTTCCCACATTTATCACAATGACAACATGACTTAGATACTTCATTGTCTGGTTCCTCCTCTTTTATTTTAACCTTTACTATTTCAGGTTCAGCCTTGGAAGATTTATCCCCAGGAAGTAAACCTGTGACCACACGATCTGTGCAGCCAAACCCTTTCTGATTCAGTTCTCTTGTTATAGTTTCTAGATATTTCCCATCAGGCAGTATAAATGCCACACTTCTCACAGCATTTCGATGCTGCATAGAGTCCCGTTCCTTTTCCGTCTGTGATACAGGTGGATCAGGGCTAGTTATAGTACATGTAATTATTTCACTTTTTATTGTGTCCAAGTCATCTTTACATCTCAACTCCACATTCTCCAGTTTAAGGTCTTCAGGTAAGGTCCTTGTAAACTCCCCACAACGTGTACGTTTCTCCATATCCAACAGTTCCCCGCAGTTGGATTCCTCTTCTTCTGTCTTTATCTGTAATAGATGTGCACAGTCAGTCAGTTTGCTGTCTAATGTAGCTGGATCATCTTTAGATTCCAGTGTCTCTTTCCCTGGATTATTTTCTAACCTCCTTGTCTCAGCTGGTGGGGAGATCAGATCCATGTTGTTTATAGACGTCTCATCTACAGCGTATCAGAACTACGATTCACCAAAAAGGCAGACCTGTCGTTGAAGAAAGGAGACGGTTCGGTAACTCGATAACACCATAGACAATAAGACACGTTTTAAATATATATCAACTGTACTATAAACCATTATCATTAGTTACTGGATATCAATGTATACAACACAAGCAAGCAATCACCTCCAGCACACGCTCAGTGTATACACCTCCAGCACACGCTCAGTGTATACACTTCCAGAGCACACAGTGTATACACATCCCGGAAACACACTAAGTGTATACTAGGGATGCCAGATCAGTAAAATAGATGTATTAGAAGATATAACAAGCAGGACGCAGCAGGTTAAACTGCAAGTGACAACTTTATTCCATACAGATGCTTCGAGTCACAAGAGCCCTTTCTTAAGTGTATAAACATGTAAAAAAAAACACCCCAGCACACTCATAGTGTACACATCCCCCAGCACACACAGTGTACACACCCCCAGCACGAGCACAGTGCACATACCCCCAACACACAGTGCACATACCCCCAACACACACAATGCCCCCACACCCCCAGCACAGTGTATACATTCTTAGCACACACACAGTGCACACACACCCCCAGCACACAGTGCACACACACCCAGCACACACAGTGTACCCATTCCCAGCATAGTGTACCCACCTCCAGCACACACACCCAACACAGTGCACTCACCCCCAGCACACAGTGTATACATCCCCAGCACACACAGTGTATACATCCCCAGCACACAGTGTACACCCCCCAGCACAGTGTATACCCCCCAGCACAGTGTATACATCCCCAGCACACACACACCCCCAGCACACAGTGTATACATCCCCAGCACACACAGTGTATACATCCCCAGCACACAGTGTACACCCCCCAGCACAGTGTATACATCCCCAGCACACACACACCCCCAGCACACAGTGTATACATCCCCAGCACACAGTGTACACCCCCCAGCACAGTGTATACATCCCCAGCACACACACACTCCCAGCAGACACAGTATACAAACAGTGTACACCCCCCAGCACACACATACAGTGTATACATCCCCAGCACCCACACCCCCAGCAGACACACACACACAACACAGTGTACACATCCCCAGCACACACACCCCCAGCAGACACACAGTATACAAACACACACACAGTGTACACACTCCCAGCACACACACACTGCATACCAGCACACACAGTGTACACCCCCTGCACCTGGTATTCCACCTCTCCCGGATTTGTCTGTTCTCCCTAAGGGCCTTTGGGCAAAATCCCGGAGTTCAGCTGACATCACACCCCGGAAACCGCATCCCATGATTGGTGAAACCAGGATCCAATCAAAAAGGGGGAAACTGCAGCGCAAAGTTACGTGGTTACATAATGTGTGTAACGTAATAAGTGTGAATACGCGCCCATCCCACCACACCCATTTTCCTTCAGTATCCAATAGGGGGGAAGCGTCACTGTTTCCTAGGAGATACTGTCATTTTGCAGAGGGAAAATGACCTCCTTTCCTAGGAGACGCAATGTCAGAACAAGTCTCCTCCTAGGTTGAATGTATATCTGTCCATGTGTGTTTATCTTCTCTACTAGAGTGGACAAAGGAGCTGCTACAAACTGTATCTAGGCAGGTTATTATTATTACTGTTATTAATATTATAACCTACCCGTGTAGTGGATTTCTATGGGAGGAACTGTGAGATTATAGCCTTATAATCTTACAGTTCCAGAAGGAGAAGGAAACCAGAAGCCACAAAGGGATAGGTTATAATAAATAATGCACCCTGAACTGTAAATTAAAGGGATATAACCTACCCCTGTAGGGGATTTCTATGGGAGGAACTGTAAGATTATAGCCTTATAATCTTACAGTTCCAGGAGGAGAAGGAAACCAGAAGCCACAAAAGGGTAGGTTATAATAAATAATGCACCCCCAACTGTAAATTATAGGGATATTAGAAGTCACCTTGGAGGTCCGTGCCCTGTATAAAAGGTACTCAGCCTGCGGCCTCGTACTTTTATATGGTCTCGGAACTCCTCTGTGACTTCTAATATCCTTATAATTTACAGTAGGGGATACATTATCCCTTATAATGCATGAGTGGTACCCAGAGTTCCCTGTATAACTCAGTCTGTGTCCTTGTACCTTTATATAGACACAGAACTCCTCGGTGACTTCTAATATCCTTATAATTTACAGTTGGGGGTGCATTATCCCTAATAATACATGAGTGGTACCCAGAGTTCCCTGTATAACTCAGTCTGTGTCCTTGTACCTTTATATAGACACAGAACTCCTCGGTGACTTCTAATATCCTTATAATTTACAGTTGGGGGTGCATTATCCACTATATTATTATTACTATTATTTTTTAAATATTTTTCCAATTATATACCAATATACTTGTGAAGGTTCTCATTCATCCAGGTCACGGTATATCTGTTGTATTCAATTAGATCAACTGGACTTGAAATGTAGTTCTTGAAGACGTTTCGCTAGTCATCCGACTGGCTGTGATATGCTAATTGGGATTTTCCAGGATACATAATTGCCACAGATTCTTGTACAAGTCATTCTGAATTGAGAAAGCCAGTCGGATGACTAGCGAAACGTCTTCAAGAACTACATTTCAAGTCCAGTTGATCTAATTGAATACAACAGATATACCAATAGTTATTACTGTTATTATTACAATTGTTATTACTAAACAATCTTTTAGTACCGACCAACAGTTCATCACTAGAATTGCTTTCGGTGATGAATGAAGCCACTCGATCAGCCATGAATAATTACCGGCACGTCTCTCACGGCCGATCACAAAAACACCTCACAAAAATACCTGACAACCCAATTATTTTACATGACAAATATTGGTTGATTACCCACAAAAAATCTGCACAGGATGGATGACAATAACCACTTACCAATTGTTGATACACTATAACATTGTTGTACATCACATACCTACATACATCACATTTCTGAAGTGCACAAGTAAATCCAATGGAAGGATTTTCTTCTTATCTGAAGATTTTCACCAGGAAGAGAAAAAATTGTCTCTAAACTTAAATGACATTCAGAAGCTTCCCTATTGTTGTCGACAGTACCACATGTTATAGAATACTGACAGGTATATGCTTGTGAAGGTTCTCATTCATCCAGGTCATGGTATATCTGTTGTATTCAATTAGATCAACTGGACTTGAAATGTAGTTCTTGAAGACGTTTCGCTAGTCATCCGACTGGCTTTCTCAATTCAGAATGACTTGTACAAGAATCTGTGGCAATTATGTACCCTGGAAAATCCCAATTAGCATATCACAGCCAGGTGTTAAGGGTGTGATTGGATAGTGGCTAAGAGGTGTTATAGGAACGCCCAGAGTAAGGTGTTAAAACAGCATTGTACATGGCAACATAGAGCCGAGAACATCCCCACTAGCACAGAGCTGAGAACATCCCCACTAGCACAGAGCTGAGAACATCCCCACTAGCACAGAGCCGAGAACATCCCCACTAGCACAGAGGCGAAGGCTAAAGAAATAAAACATCTCAGAGGAGCCCTTAAAACTTGTGGATATCCAGACTGGGCCTTTGTCAAAAGAAGTAGAAGGAAAGAAAAGAACACGAATACCAACAGTGAAGGGGAAAAGCAAGACAGGAGGAAGAACATGGTCATCCCATATGTAGCAGGGGTCTCCGAGAAATTAAGAAGAATTTTCAAAAAACATCGTATCTCTGTCTGCTTTAAACCGAGCAACACACTGAGGCAGCAATTGGTACATCCGAAAGACCCAATACCAAAACACAAGAAAAGCGACATCATATATGCAGTGCAGTGCAGTGAAGAATGCTCTGATTTGTATGTGGGGGAGACCAAACAGCAACTGCATCAACGTATGGCCCAGCACAGAAGAGCCAATTCCTCGGGTCAGGACTCAGCCGTGTACCTGCATCTTAAGGATAAAGGACATACCTTTGAAGATTGTAATGTTAACATATTGCCAAAGGAATGTGACTGGTTCAAGAGAGGTGTTAAGGAGGCCATTTATGTGAAAACAAAGAAACCAAGCCTAAATAGAGGTGGGGGGGTTCGACACCAACTGTCTGCCATGTACAATGCTGTTTTGACACCTTACTCTGGGCGTTCCTATAACACCTCTTAGCCACTATCTAATCACACCCTTAACACCTGGCTGTGATATGCTAATTGGGATTTTCCAGGGTACATAATTGCCACAGATTCTTGTACAAGTCATTCTGAATTGAGAGATCCAGTCGGATGACTAGCGAAACGTCTTCAAGAACTACATTTCAAGTCCAGTTGATCTAATTGAATACAACAGATATACTGACAGGTATAGTATTGTTTGTGGTTGTTAATTACATTAAAGGACAACTATACTCATCTTCACCCTGTTCCACCAGACCCGGCAGTCAGTAGTACCCGGGGTGAGGACCTAAACCACCAGGTCCTCATCGCTGGGTTCACCTTCTATCTTCTGCAATACTTACTTAAAGCTTTACGCCTCCGACTTTGCTTCTACAAATCATGCCTTCTGATTGGCTAGAGTCGCCAACTGAATGGAGGACGATGCCACAAAGCAAACTTCAAGTATTGTAGAAGATAGAAGGCGAACCTGGTGGTTTAGGTCCTTACCCTGGGTACTAACCATCAGCAGACAGTCGGTAAGGTGAGTATAGGTGTCCTTACAATATTACAATATCAGTATTTGTCACTCCATTGCCTTTATAAATACAGACAATTATGTGTCAATACAAACGTTTAAAATTCTTTAACTTTGTAAACATATCCAGCCTCCTCTTAAAAGTATCCATCAGACCTATTTTCACACCTTCTGAAAGAGTTTCACTTACGTGAAAAATCCCTTTCCGGATCCATAGATAAAACTTATCAAATCTCAATGGAAGTTCACGTGTCCTTGGTCACCATCTCTTGGTTAGTTGAGCCAGTTTATTAGCCCATGTATGTAAATTGTATCATATGTATGTAACTTTTTCTTTTTGTGAGTCTCCGTTTATGTTTTTGTATGAATGTTTTTACTTGCTTACCTTTACCCAGTAAAACCATTGAATTGTTGGCTTCCTATGTACACAATCATTTCTTGAAAATACCTTCCTTTAACGAAGGTTTTGTATGTTATTTTTGCAGTCTTTAGATCCCAGTTTAGATCTTAATCTCCTATTGTGAATGAAAGTAAACTTTAAATATCCATGGCTGAATTTAAAAATATATATAAATATATTGTTACAAGTCAAGAAGACCTTCCAACTTGTAACAATATTTTCTCTGCAGATTTCCTCTGCTTGAGCCTCAAACAGTAATGCCTGTGAGTTCCGAGCACAAGCACATGCACGGAACTCACAGGCATTACTGTTTGAGGCTCAAGCAGGAGAGTGCACGGAACTCACAGGCATTACTGTTTGAGGCTCAAGCAGGAGAGTGCACGGAACTCACAGGCATTACTGTTTGTAATATTGAGAATTACTGGTATTAATACATATACTGTAGTTCTGGTTAGTACAGGTATACTATATAATATTGAGAATTGCTGGTATTTAATTTATACATATACTGTAGTTCTGGTTAGTACATGTATACTATATAATATTGAGAATTACTGGTATTAATACATATACGGTAGTTCTGGTTAGTACAGGTATACTATATAATATTGAGAATTACTGGTATTAATACATATACTGCAGTTCTGGTTAATTCTTTTTATTGTCAGGAAGTATCTCCCCCCCTTTATAGCTGTTTTTTTGGCCTTCCTCTGAATTAACTGTTAGGTTGGGTTAATGAGTCTTGAGGTTTTGGGGATCCTAGTAAATATGTTGTTTGGGGGGTGGTGTGGGGGGTGGACACGACCTTTGAAGACACAAGCAATAAGTGTTAGTAAAATTCAATGAAGATAAGGTAAAGACAGAAGGGAAGAATAAACAGTGAAACCCAGTAAAAACAACAAATAAAGGAAATGGAGAATCATAGCACGTGGAAAATGGGATAAGTTGGTTACCTTTTTATATCAAGGGAATTATGGGTGATAGGAAACACACATCTGACACTGTTTAGTTTTTCTGGCCTTTTAATGCAAGATGAACTCTAGGCATTTTTTGTAACCTACATTTGTTACTGCATACAAAAAATCCTACGCTCGCCCTAAGCAACAATATGTACACATATCATATCAGTGCCATGCAATCATTCATGTTTGCAGACTTTTTCAAGTTTTCTCTAGGTCAGAGAACCTTTGGTGTATTCTGGTATCAAATATTAATAAGACTGAAGTGAGTAGAATGGCTAAAATTGCATTGCCAGCTCCAACGCAATATTCTTTTAATTTGAAAAGAAACTAATGTGACTGTAGAACTAATTCACAAATATCTTATGTGATTGTGGAAATCAATGTTTTCACTATAACCATTCATTACTATCTACAGGAACATTGAGTGATTTAGGCAGGATTATCACTGAACTTC
The DNA here is from genome assembly GCA_019447015.1 of Hymenochirus boettgeri. Classification (NCBI taxonomy): domain Eukaryota; kingdom Metazoa; phylum Chordata; class Amphibia; order Anura; family Pipidae; genus Hymenochirus; species Hymenochirus boettgeri. Next base: position 4,322,048 of record CM033477.1, on the reverse strand, counting down.
CACGACATATCACAGCTTTATGATGTTTTAAGCTTCATACACATGTGTGATCGTGGGTGCCGAACCGCGACACAAGATGTGATGAGAATTTGTTACAGTCGACAATCATGCCGTCAATGGACATTCAGTCGGGCCTCAGTGCCCAATTCGCCAGGTATGCATGAGCAGATTTTTCAGCCATTTCCATGCATTGGTCAGTCAGTCCGAAAAATCTACAGCAGTTTTGTCATTGCCAGGATGGGATGAATGAGTGATCGGGCATGTTGGTAAATCATGGCTGAATGTGCAGGCTTGTATGGAATGCACAATCGGTTGTGGCTAACTGTCGGCCGTGGCTACTTTGCTGGTCAGGATGAAAAATTCCTTTGTGTGTACCCAGCCTTAAGTGTACACACGTGCGATTGTGGGTCCTATCTGCGATGCAGGATGATGCACGAACGTCCTCTTTGCCCGACAATTGGTAAGTGTATGGTCGCTCATTCGACTGAAATCCCCATTTGGGTAGTCATCGTTAATGATCTGTGGGTCAAATCATCAAAGATGCCCAGCTGAACGCCCATACACTGTCAATAGTCCGTACACCATCTTGCATCGCAGGTCAGGCCCCGTGATCACACGTTTTATCATTTCTCCCAGTCTCCATCCAATCATGGGGACCAGTGATTTGTAAATAGAAAAATTGACCTACGAAGTATCTGGAAAACATGGAACACAATAGACTTTAGTCACATCATTTTTATCTATACCTCTTTCTGTAGCCTACGTCAAGATGACCCGTATAATTTATGCTCTTTTCAAAACTCCCCCCTATCCTTTTCTGACCATTGAGGATTTGCAGAGTTTCAGCCCCAACCTTGTTTTGGGCCAGAACTCCAGGTTCTGCATTTTAAATTTCATAGTTCAGGCATGGAACTTTAGTTTTTTTGAACAAAGTTCTGAACGGAATCTACATTAAATTCTACAGTCCTGCCAGCTGAACCAACTCCCAGCAGGTCTGTTCATCTCTACTCACCAAAGCTCATGCTTCTTTACTCAACATGAGGTTAATTGTCTGAAGTTAGTTGACTTATTTTTGCCAGTATTACCCTAAGCACGATTCTTTTTTCTACTTAACAAGAAGTGGCAAATACCCCTTATGTGATTACCTGAAATATGATTCCCTTAACGGAAAAGGACACTATTGAATAATTAACTAATGTAATTTCAGAATATCTTTCTTCTTAGATTAAGTAACTTTGGTGTGACTTTCTTATTCAAACAAAGCCCATAACAGATTTAGCAGGTTAAATGGCAGTAATGTAGTTGACCTTTCTAGTGCTTTAATCTAAAGTGACATACGCTCCTTAGAAGGGAAATTTATCTATTTGCTAAAAAAAAGGTGGAGATTTAGAACTGGGACACAGCTTAGCTCAGTGCTGTGGCAGATAAGGTATTAAGCTGGGCAATCAGTGATCTGACACAATGCAAATGTTCTTGGCACAAGAATTAGTACATTTTGAGCATTTGCCAGCATATCTGCCCTCAGATTAGCTCTAAATCAAAACTGCATTAAAATAATATTTTGTCACATTCAGGGTTAGTTTCAGGCTAAGATAGAGGAGGCCCTAGGGCAGAAAGTGTCATATAATATACATATATAATGTGTCATAATAACACATATAATTATTAATCTTTACATTAATATTTTCAATTTTCTTAAATAACTAGTTCAAGAATGTTCACCCCAAAGCCCTCTAATGTTTACAAATGTGCAACTCCTAGAATTCCCCAGAGAGGTAACAATAAAGCTTTCACTGTAAGTCCTTATTTTAATGCTGTAGTTTATTTGAAAAGGCTGTTATGGATGCAATAAAACCTGTCTGTGCCCTATATTTAAAGGGTATGTCCAACCTTAAAACAAAAAACTGGGGGCTTGTCAGTTATCTGCCCACAGCCTTGGGCAGATAATGTCGGTCGGTCGGTCCGAATTATTGTATGGTGTGTACCTAGCTTTACTCTACCCGCATGGGGACAATAAAAATCCTTAAATATCTGGTTAGTAATGCCGGTAATAATGTGCAAAATATATCAGTTGTGGTTGGGGGCGGGTAACTGACAATTCACAGTCTCTTTTGTTTTGATTTTTTTTTGCCATTGGTTGGCGCACTTTTGATTTCATGTGATCTGTGCTTGGCAGCAAGTTGATATCAACATCTCATCCTTATACTAATTATTAGGAGCCAAAACCCTTCTGACTGCTGCACATGGGATACTCAAAGAGGCACTGAAAATGTATTGATGTCTAAGGCTGGGTACACAGCAGCCGCTATTTACGGCCAACCGACCGATTCATGGCACTTTCGGTTCGGATGAACGAAAGATCAGACGCGTTGGAAAATTACGATCGATCGTGCACATTTTCGCCACGGCTGAATTTGCTGCGACCGATGGACATTTGTCCCAGCCGAGCGCTCGCTACGAGCAAGCTCGGCTGGGACAAATGTCCATTGGTTGCAGCAAATTCAGCCAAGGATGAAAATGCGAAAGGTCAGATGCGTTGGAAAATTACGATCGATCGCGTGGTTCCCTATGGGAGTGCTCGATCGATTGTTCGCATTTTCGCCATGGCTGAATTTGTTGCGACCGACAGACATTTGTCCCGGCCGAGCGCTTGCGCGTAGCGATCACTCGGTCGGGACAAATAGCCCTCAGTGTGTACCCAGCCTAACGGTAGTAAATAGTCATTTTGATCAAGGAAGTTTGGGAAAGAAAGATGGCCTTGAAATTGTGTCATATTGATTAGTAAGTTGTTGACTCTATAATAGGTGCCTTGTGGCCCATTGACCCAGTCTCATTTTCTCGTTTTTAATTTTTGGTGAAATTGGAAGATTCTAAATTTCGCCATAAAAATTATTAATCTACAATGTTGAACAGACTATGGGGCATATTTATAAACAATTGCTATTTTCGCCATCTCGCTATCGCAGAACATCACAATGACAAATAGCGCTATTTTCGCCTGATTTATAAAAATGCTTGCTTTCACCTTTGCGGAAAAGTATTGCTGAGGCGATGTGTGGCGATAGCTTTCGCCTTATTCATTGCGTTAAGTGTGGTATCACTGCGAAAAGAGAGATTGCTCTCTAGTGTAATTTCACAGCTATTTTGTCACTTATTTAAATAAGCTATTTATAAATAGGTGAAATTTCGCCCTTCTGCCCCTTTACTCCCTTTTGTTGCTTTTCTTGCAGTTTTACCAGAATCTTCGCCAAACATCATTACTTACTGGAATGTTCCATTAACATGACTATTCCTTACACAATGCTATGGAATGTTCCCATATTAATGTAAATAGAGAATATTCGCCTTTTGAGCGTTACACTATCATCCTATTAATAAAATAGAGAAAATTCGCACTACACTATTACACTATTTATATATTTGGCTGAAAAATACACCAACTGTGTTAGGCTATTTTTAAATAACAAAGATAGGTGTTCTGTGTGTATTAACCAATTTAATACTACTTTGAAAAACCACCAGGGAGTATTACCTATTTACCATCATATGTGCTGAGCTTTTTCAGCATTATTAGTGGTACTTTTTGCTAGATAATTTTCATTTTTGATGAAAATTCTCCTTTTTAATAGCTTTGATGAAAGGAAAAGTTCAAAGTTTAAAAAATTGTGGTAAAGGCTGGTGGGGAAAAAAAATCAAAAATAATGCTTTATAAATATGTCCCTCAGACCCCCATTTGACTTTATTGGTAAATAAAGAAAATTGGAACCTTTAAAAAAAAAAAAAAAAAATCTTTAAAAAGTGAAAAAAGTAACCTTAAGGGCACAGCCACACTGCAACGCAAACGCAATTGAGATCGCATGAGATTTCATGTGGGATTTCGTTGCGTTTGCGCATGTGTTTTTTTCATTAAGTATTGAAAAACGCATGTGATTGTGATCTAAAATGATGAACGCAAATCGCAATCGTAACACACCCGAAAACGTGCATTTTCGGTGCGTTGCCGCATTTTCAGTGATATGAAAAAAACGCAAACGCAAGCGCAAAAAAACCCAAAAACGCAGCAGTGTGGCCTAGCCCTAAAAAAGCAAAATCTCAGATCGTATTAAAGTAAATGCTGGAAAATAATCTAACACCCCCCTGGGTACTTATTAGTATTGAAAAACACTCCACAATGTACTGACACCTTTCATGGACCCATTGGCAGGCTAAATAAATGGGCACTTATGCGTTTTAGCCACCTCAGACCTGGCAAATTGGAATGGCTGAACTTAACGCAAAAATATTCTTTTCGCCATTTTATAAATATGCTCGAGCGGTTACTGCAGCGATGTATGGTGAAAAGCGAAATGTAGGGGTAATGAAATTTCGCCACTGGTTATCACTGCTTTATAAATAGTGAAAAGTCCAAATTTGGTGAAAAGCCTGCATTAAAGAAGGCGAAACGTTTAACGAACCTTTATAAATATGTCCCTATGTCTATTAAGACATCACTGCTCATCTCTGCTCATCTCTGCTTACCTTCACTGCAATAAGAAAGTTACATGAAAAGATGTGAAATAACCCTTTAAACGTTTATGTAAATGATGTGTAATGGAATTTTTTTATGTTTTTGGGACTAGTTGTTTCTTTATTTCTATTCTATTTGCTATATTGTATACATTTTTTCTATTCCATACTGTTAAACAAATAACATTCTTAAAATATGGTTGGTAAAGCCAAGTCTTTTAGTTCACAGTCACTGCATTATTTAAATCCCTTGCCTCTGGGCATGTCGTATGTATCTTTCAGTGTGCTATCATGGTATGGCATGTGTGTATGTGTGTATACAGGCTAGTGAACTATTCCTACTGATGATCAATGTCCCCTTTTGGAGAGTAGAGATGTTCGAAACTGTTGAGTTTTGTTTTCGATTTTTCAAAATTTACAGAAATTTCGAAAGTTCGAGTTTCGACTTTCAAAAATCATCTACTTTCGATTTTTGAAAATCGTCTACTTTCGATTTTTGAAAATCGTCTATTTTCAAAAATCGTCTACTATCGATTTTCGAAAATCATCTACTTTCGATTTTCGAAAATCGTCTACTTTCAATTTTCGATAATTATCTACTTTCGATTTCAATAATTATCGAATTTTCGGGATTCGTAAATTCCGGGAGTTCCCAGATTCAATTCGAATCTGGGTTCTATTAGAACCCACAGTACATCTCTATTGGAGAGTTTACTGTTTCATCTTAAAGCTGTGCAATGAGCTCACACACGTGCAATGGAGACAGCACGGTGAGCAATAGAGATGGCCGAAACTCAACAGTGTTGTTCCGTTTTTGGATTCCCAGATCTCAGGAAAATCCAGAAGATCCGAAAACAGAACGAATTTTCAGTTATTATCGAATGTTTGAGGCTATTTTCGTTAATATTCAAAAATAGCCTCAGGCGTTCGATAACACTCGAAAATACGATTGTAGACTACTTTAGAGTTTCCATTTGTATTTTCGGGGATTATTGAACGTTTGAGGCTATTTCAGTAATCCTCGAACGTTCAATAATTATGCTCCAAAGTCCCGAAATTCGCACGATCCATCCAGATTCGGACAGATCAGTTGGATTTTGGAACTGATGGGTTCCATGTCGGATCCGGGTTCGAGTGGGTCGGAGCAACAGTCAGTCATTGGTGGTGATGTCGGCTGCCATAACTGAAACAAAAAGAAGTTTATAGGGGTCAACAATTAGATAGGAATAGCTGTTGACAGCAGGGGCATGAAACAGGGTAAGTATTACAGACTAGGGTGTGTGCGTGCATGCAATTAACCTTTAGAAGTGCTCTTTAGAAGCAGAGGAAAATGCAGCTACTGATTATGGTGAGTGGAGGCATGAAAGTTTTGCACTAGTGACCCTTCAACAAACATACTGTACAAATATGTGACAAAGTGCTTGAAATAAGATCACTGCTTTTATATATTTACTAAGAATGGAGATGATCAATGCACGTTTGCATTTTCAGGGCCCCATATAGTATCATTGTATCTGTACTAGTGCATTTGGTAAAACCTTGGGGTTTTAGATCTATTTTTACGCTCATAAAAATGAAAAGCCTTAAGCTATCTACAAGGTCGCCATGAATTGCCATTGCACCTAACTTCGAACTCTCTGATATTCTCCTGCAGCTGACTTCATTTATATTGCAAATCAACAGGGCTAATCAACCAAATTGAATTGTTATCCTCTCTGTATGTACTGCGGTTGTATAAAATACACTCAAAAAGAACTTTTACATATATATTTATATATGGCACAGATTTTTATTTTTTTTGCACTTGTCCTTTAAGACCTCAATATTAATTTCTCAGAATGTCAGAGAGCGCCTGGTGGTATAAAATGCATTTTATTTCTATTCCTGTAGGACATTGCACATACATTTTTCAAATCCCAGGGGGTGTAATACAAAAATAAACAGGTGGTAACACTTACGGCTGTAAACCAGTGCTGATTGTATATATATCATAAAATTAATAAAAATAAGGTTACAAATATTAACATGTGTATATACCGCTATATACTATCCCTATAGAATTAACAGCTTCATCAGTAATCAGCTTGAAAAAGGAACTAGAATGTTCTAAAACGCTTGCTATGATTGTCTTAGTTAGGCAATAAAGGTATCACCTTTATACCACTTTAGTTATTTTTTTTTTTCAAAGGAGTTACCCTGTAAACATTACAGTACACCACCTTTTCCTGCGTATAGAATTAACTAAATAGAAATCAGTTATGCTGTTCAGGCCATGATAGAAACCTTGGTATAAGATAAAGTATGATACCCTTTCTGGCTACAGCATATAACAAAAAAACAGCGCTCTTAAAAACAAGATAAATCGGGTCAAAATTCTTGCCATCTCCTGTATCTATATAACATCTTTGCTCAACCCAGAGGCAGGGATTGTTTTACTTTTGTCCACAGACGGCGCTAAAATATTTCTTTCAGAACACACGCTAAACTATATCTACCATTGAGCTCCAAGACCTGAATCTAATGAATCGTAAAGTGTGAAAAACTTTCTGAATCAGGAAAGCTAATGATGTTTCCAAATGTGAAGTGGATGTGTACTATATTCACCTTATTCCATAACGATCAATGGCTGTGAATCCTTTTTATCACAATATTGTTTTTCTATAACACACATTTCTGGGCTTGTAAAAAGGACGTTTCAGTTCAATTATACTGTTAGTGGTCATCATAGGAGAATGATACAGGACGTGAATTGAAAACATCACTTCTCCACAGAGAAATTGCTTTTTATTTCTCCTGAAGTCGATGTATTGCCCTATTTCACGGCAACACAATACATCATATTATTTTATAAAACACTATGAAATATGAGGTCCCTTTTTTCAAAGCCATTTTGATGAATTCAATTTTCACTGAGCCGCTGGATTTCCCAGGTATCTTTCTGCTTATTTCAACTTGTCGTGGCCCAGTGTAGATGCATTTAAACTAATCTTAAATTGGATGTTATGGATTCCATATATAGAAAGAACCAGATAAAGTTAGTTTTATGCACTGGATCCCTTACTCGTACTTAACAGTCTGATCCAGTAAGTAGTTTACCTGTGTTCGGTACGTCTCCCAGCCAATTAGTGTACATTACCTTTTGTTCTACAAAGTGCATTGTACTGTACAGTAATCCCTTGTGATGCTATTAAAGGGTACATAGCATATACCTCAACCACTCAGAAAATTGGATCCAATGCAAAACGTAACTCATTACCATACTAGACATCAAATTCTAGCAATACAGATGCCCTGGAAAGTAAAGTGCCCATGAGTATTTGGAACATGGCGCATTCTACTGAGTTTCAAATTCTGAAGTGGCCTCTCAGGACATATATGGTGAATCACTAAGCTAAAATTTTATGGATGTGCAATAGATGCTCCTAAAATCACATGAATATAAAGCAGAAGTTCAGTGGTAATTCATTTATACCTAGGTATTCTACATTTTTAAAAAAATTGATTTCACACCCTTTGCTATGTTTTGCTGTGGTCAGTAGTGAGCTGCCATTTCAGGTCCTTAAGCAGTTCTTATTCTTCCCAGAATGCACACTTCCTTGGAATGTTCCTAACAGTAATTTCTACTGATTGGCTGTTGGATGGGTCAGACATGCTCAGATCTCTACTGAGCAACTGAATCAACCCAGGGACCGAGACCATAATGGACACTGTTAGGGGTCCTGAAAAAAGGAATCAGCATTAATTTCTACACAGAGAAATTGCTAAATGGGCAGATTATGGTAATTAAAATGAGAAAATACTCCCCTTTCCCTTGAAAGCATATATATTTGTGCTTACCCTTTAAGAAATGAGTTAGTGCTTACTGAATCAGACTTATGCATATTTCTTTCACAGATGATGGATGGGTAGATTCTCTTTGGAGATGAATGTCCACTCCAGCCTACACCACCTCTAGGTTAGTAAAACACTGGTCAATAATTTAACCATTCAAGCTTTTTTCAGTGGTAGTTGCGTTTGTTAAGACAAACCAGAAAAAAAATGGATCTGTCATGTTGGTAAATTCTAGCGGATCACATGACATTTAAATGGGCACACGACTGTTGCTCCAAAATATCAGCAGTACCAATTTTCTTCCTGAACATGAACATCAGACAGCCAATTGGTTTATTGATTGTCAGTCTGTCGGGAAGAAATATTGGGTCTAAATTGTCCATTGTGTTTCAGCTGTAAGTGAAATTATTTAAAAGCCTACTTTAACTGCTGGATATTAGTTCATATAGGGCAAACCATAATTATATCTACATCTCTCCACTTGTGCCCATTTGAGAGAGAGGAGAGAGGCCATCTATGAGAAAGAAAGAAGAGAGATTATGGGCCATAGTGCCTTGCACAAACACAAGCATATTGATCTCTTCCCCGTGCTTTAGTGACTTTAGAAATAACGTAAACAGAACATAAATCAAGCTTGTAATTGTTTTCTCGTTGCAGTTAAAGTGTGGGTATATGTGTCTGTTTAATAACTATAACATGCCTTTTAGGCCAGTGATTCCCATATATATATACACAGTGTATCTATATCTAGCAGAGTAGTTATTTTGTTGCTTGGGGTGCACTACATTGCCATTTCCTTGAATACTCATCTGAGGGTTATTATTATGAGGAGCTTGTCTGTGAATTCCGTCCACGGCTTCTGGTTGACTTTACAAACAAACCCTTTCCTTGTGAATTGCAATCACTATGGGTCATTGGTACTAACAAATCCATTTCTTGGATTCCCTTATTTCCACTATTGAGGATCATAAATGTAATTTCCATTTCCACATCAAAGGAGTGTTTTAACCAAAATGGAGTTTGCACTACAAAGTCTATTATACCATCTGCCCTTGCAATCTAACCGCAGCAATAGTGAAAGAATATTGGTGAAAGCAATTCATTACATAATTAAACTCATTATATTGAATCTTAAAAAGTGTTAATAGGCAAAAAATGGTGAATTATGGCAACTTCAGAATGTATTTTTTAGATGCTAGACTCCAGTTTGACACAAAGGGTAGAAACAGCTGCACATACAATTTCCAGCCATCAGAATGTGCAACAATATCCCTCCTGAGACAGAGAGAAAGGTGAGCAGCAAACAATAAATTGTTGGTGAGCTGGTCTAAAAGGAGCCAGAAACCTTGTCTGTGTGAGGTAAAAGCTCCTTAAAACCAAATATTTCCTGCTATAAAAATGGAATTATCACTCACCCACTAAGCCGCCGAAACAGACAAAGACAATGTCCAGGCAATTTCTGCACATGTTTGGAACATGTTTTTGTCTTGTTGATCAGCATTTTGGGGAATCATTTTTCTTTTGCATTGCTCACTTCATTGTTTTAAGTATACTATCTGCAACTTAAGAAAAGTGGTTTATATCTCAAACGCTACTGTTATTTGCAATATAGGGTCATATCTTCACTGGGCATTGTTTTTCAGAAAAATCAAAGCAGACAATGAGTTCCATGCACACACGTGCAAGGAACTCACAGGCATTACTGTTTGAGGCTCAAGCAGGAGAGTGCACGGAACTCACAGGCATTACTGTTTGAGGCTCAAGCAGGAGAGTGCACGGAACTCACAGGCATTACTGTTTGAGGCTCAAGCAGGAGAAGGAGAGTGCACGGAACTCACAGGCATTACTGTTTGAGGCTCAAGCAGGAGAAAGCAGAGGCAATCTCAGAGAGGCGGAGCTTAACATTCGGCCAACCAGTAACAAGATGTCCGCTATTTCCAAGGCACATGCGGTTGGCTCTGGAGGGACATAGGGAAAAAAAAATATGGCAACGGTATTTTTAAAGCTGCAGCTTCCAACTGAACATAACTTGATTTTACACTTATCCTTTAATTTATAAACATTAAGGATGTGCACCTTTGGCTAAGCAGGCTAATAAAGAGCTTGTAAAGGGAGGGAGGCAGCAACATTCTGGAGCAGGCAAAGAAGCACTGGAACAAGCTACACAGGTAAGTGGATGTCACCTTCCTTTGCAAAAAAACACATACAGGCTACACACGGTACAGTTACAATGTAACAGGGAAATAAAGTGCCCAAAGTTTTATTTGTATCCAGTAATGGAAGATCGAACCATGTGCATTCCCTTTAACCAGCCATAATTAAGCAAATGAGACTTTAAAGTTAAGAGCACCTTTAATGAAACCAGAATGGAACAGAACAGGGCCAAGCAGTAAATCACATTCATTACATTGGATAACAGACCTTCCTGTGAGACCATCGCAGCCCCATGTGCTTTGCTGTAGTGGTCTTCCTGCTAGCAATGCCAACCACCGCACCATTTATTAAGACTTTGGAAATGAAGATATTTAATTGCAATAACATCTCTGTGCAAAATGCAATTCCATGTAAACTTCTGTGTGACTAACGCCAGCTCGTGGCATTGGGAAATTGAGGACACAAATCCTGTCCTTTATTACAAGGGGAACTGTGGTCTCAATACAAGTGCCCTCTAAAAAGAGCGCCCTACCTTTAAAATGTGTTAACAATCATGCATCTAGCTGCAATCAATCTAGAGTTCAAGCAGTATAAAGGGTGGTGTTTCCTGCTAGCACGGTGAGCTGTGACATCACTAGCACCATATTCAGCCCTCAAGATTTGAGCAAGGCCACTTGTATCCTATTTCTACTTCTAGGACAGATCATCATCAGCTACATCTTAAGCCCCCACCCCCATCCAAGACTTGTTTGGAAGGTATGGAGTTCTATTGGGGACCACAGTAACCTTTTAAAGAAGCATTATTTGTGGGGAGAAGTCACATGTAGTTCTGCAGGTTTGTGGCACTTCCTGACTTCTGCAGCCCTACTTCCTACAGAGGAACAATAGGTTTTAGCATTGCTCAGACTACGGGTAAGGTCAGCCGGTAGTTACTGGACAAAATGAAAAGAGGAAGATGATTTGCAAGAGCATGAATTGTAGGTGTCCCACCCTGGTGAAAGGGCTGCAAAACTTCAAAATGATGAGGAAAAGATACAACTATCACTACATCCTCCAACGGAAAACCCTGATCTCACAATATTAACTGTCTGAGCCAATCGTAAAATAGTATATCCCTGGGTGAGCAACGAAAATGGGGGATGGGAGCGCTCAAAACTCCCGGCCACCCTGAGACTGAATAAAATATTCCACTGGTGGATTTATAACGTAATGTCTAGACTACTAGTTCTGTTCTGTCCCAAAGCTAGTGCAAATGACTGTAAAAACAGGGAGATCCCACAAACCAGCCCAGTGGAATAATGGCTGGTAGACAAGTTAGATAGTTGTCAGTCTAATTGGCTGAACGGAACTCTTTTGACTGACGTAGGCATCATTTAGTGACAGTCATAACTGATCACTTCCTAATACCAGAATAACAAACGCATTAGCCTCCCATGCTTCTGAAGACTTCGCTATCTATATCTCCCTGTGCTAACCATAGAGAGTGACAGGCAGCCCATCTGTATAGGGTTGGGTGATAAATCCCATTTGGAGCGATAACTCCAAACAAGGTATATCTTCTATATGTCCATGGCTTGGCCACTGGGGTGTTTAAGTACATTCTGGGTTTATTCCCAACACAGGGATAGAGAAATAAAGTGCAAGATTTCGGTACATTGCATCCATTGATGGTGAAAGCCTTTACTGTCTATTTTGGCCAAGAAGATGCACCTTTAAGGGAGACTGTCACTTCTCTGGTGCTTTTATTTTCTTCCACATGGGGACTTACCAGCATTTCAAACTTTCTTATTTTCAACAGCCCTTTGGTTCTGTCAATCTGCAGGTTCTGTCCATGAGTGAAGTTTTTGGTGTCGGTTTAGAGAGCTCTTTAAAGTAAAGCTTTTCCCGCACTGTGTACACGTAAATGGTTTGTCCCCTGTGTGAACTTTCAAATGCCGGTGGAGCGTGCTCTTTAGACTGAAACTTCTCCCACATTCTGTACATGTAAAAGGTCTCTCCCCTGTATGAACTTTCTGGTGGATGAAGTAGTCATGTTTTTGAGAGAAACGTTTGCCACACGCTAAACACACAAATGGTTTCTCTCCAGTGTGAATTTTCTGATGCCTGTGAAGTTTGCTTTTCAGAGAAAAACTTTTCCCACAATCCGTACATCCAAATGGTTTCACCCCAGTATGAACTTTCTGGTGCCTGTGAAGTTGATTCTTTAGAGTAAACCTTTTGCCGCATTCCCCACATGTGAATGGTTTCTCTTCAGTGTGTACAGCCAGGTGGGTGTAGAGATCATGCTTCTGAGCAAACCTCTTTCCACACTCTGAACATGTAAATGGTTTTTCACCTGTATGAACCTTCTGATGACACTGCAACGTGCTCTTAAAAGTAAAGCTTTTTCCACAGTTCATACATGTAAATGGTTTTTCCCCTGTGTGAGATTTCTGATGTCTTAGAAGCTGATTCTTTTGAAAAAAACCTTTCCCGCATTCTATACATATGAAAGGTTTCTCTCCTGTGTGAACTTTTTGGTGCCTGTACAGCTCACTCTTAATGGTAAAACTTTTCATACAATCCACGCATGAGAACCGCTCCCCTGTGTGAATTTTCTGGTGCTTGTAGAGACTGCTCTTGTGCGAGAAGCTCTTGCCACACACTGTGCACGTGAATGGTTTATCCCTTCCATGTGAACTTTTCCCACGTTCGCCACCAGGCAATTGGTCCTTCCCTGTGTGGAATAACTGATGCAGTTTTAATTGATGTTCATTTTTGAAGTTCATCCCACACTGATTACACGTAACTGACAGATCTTCATCACGACTCGTGAAAATCTTTATCCTTCCACGGGCACACTGGTGATTACTAAGGTCCCTGTGCACAGGAAACTTCTTGCCGCATTGCAAACACAAAAAACTAATCAGCTTCCGACTTGCAGCATCAACATTATTTATTTTACTAGAATCTAACTCAGAACTCTGCAGGTCATCCTGAGCTGAGCCGCTGTCCCCATTGAGATGATCTCCGTGTTCCAGATCATTTTTCTCCAGCTTTATTTGTACAATTTCTGGCTCATATCGACTCTCTGTGTCATGATCTTTAGTGTCCAAACTTTCCTTTTTAGATTGTTTGGGTGTAATCTCCCGAGTATCTTCATCGGTGGAAATATCTTCTATGTCCTCATCTGAATTCCAACGATCTTCATAGCCCAAGTCATCGTCTTCTATTTTCACCTGTAATATTTTAAATTCATCCTTTGAAGGTTCATCTTCAGAACTCGAGGTCCATTCAGTTTTTACCGAGGTCAGACATTTATGGTCGGTGACTTTAGTCATCTGTTTTGGCTCAGCCAGTGAAGAGTGCAGATCTGTACTTGTTATGGGCAAGTTTCCTCTGTCTCTTTGGGTATAGGAGACTCCCTGATCCACAGAAACTGTGTATTGTTTGCTAGAAGGGATGTCCTATGATGAAGAAAACACAGGGTGTTTGGTAACTACAGTTATCTACCACATACACATTGCCACTTCACAGACAAATCACATAGAAAATATACTTCTCCTATAATAGACAATGCTCTCCAGTTAAATGATGATCTAGGGCACCCAACCTGGCTGAGGACCACCTCCCTGAGCCAACCAAATGACATTCATCAGGCCGCAATGTTTTAGGAACAGGCCACTGTTTGGGCACCTATAACTTAGCTTAATACCCTTTATACAGTAAATAGAAGTTATTGGACTATATTAAGAGACCACAGGAAGAGTTCCTTTATAAAGATTATGGGATGCAGATGTGACATTTAATATCCTTATATTTTGAAGTAGCATTGTTTAAATAGGAAACAAAAATACTGATGCTACTGCTCAGCACGGATCATAACCGATGACCTAGCTAAGCACGGATCATGACCGATGACCTAGCTAAACACTGATTATAACCGATGACCTAGCTAAACACTGATTATAACCGATGGCATAGCTAAACACGGATTATAACCGATGACCTAGCTAAGCACGGATCATAACCGATGACCTAGCTAAGCACGGATCATGACCGATGACCTAGCTAAGCACTGATTATAACCGATGACCTAGCTAAGCACGGATTATAACCGATGACCTAGCTAAGCACGGATCATGACCGATGACCTAGCTAAGCACGGATCATGACCGATGACCTAGCTAAACACGGATCATGACCGATGACCTAGCTAAACACGGATCATGACCGATGACCTAGCTAAACACGGATCATGACCGATGACCTAGCTAAACACGGATCATGACCGATGACCTAGCTAAGCACGGATCATGACCGATGACCTAGCTAAGCACGGATTATAACCGATGACCTAGCTAAGCACGGATTATAACCGATGACCTAGCTAAACACGGATCATAACCGATGACCTAGCTAAACACTGATTATAACCGATGACCTAGCTAAACACAGATTATAACCGATGACCTAGCTAAACACAGATTATAACCGATGACCTAGCTAAACACGGATTATAACCGATGACCTAGCTAAACACGGATTATAACCGATGACCTAGCTAAACACTGATTATAACCGATGACATAGCTAAACACTGATTATAACCGATGACATAGCTAAACACTGATTATAACCGATGACCTAGCTAAACACTGATTATAACCGATGACCTAGCTAAACACTGATTATAACCGATGACATAGCTAAACACTGATTATAACTGATGACATAGCTAAACACTGATTATAACCGATGACCTAGCTAAACACTGATTATAACCGATGACCTAGCTAAACACTGATTATAACTGATGACCTAGCTAAACACTGATTATAACCGATGACCTAGCTAAACACTGATTATAACTGATGACATAGCTAAACACTGATTATAACCGATGACTTGGCTAAACACGGATTATAACTGATGACAGCTAAACACTGATTATAACTGATGATATAACTAAACACTGATTATAACTGATGACAGCTAAACACTGATTATAACTGATGACCTAGCTAAACACTGATTATAACTGATGATATAGCTAAACACTGATTATAACTGATGACCTAGCTAAACACTGATTATAACTGATGATATAACTAAACACTGATTATAACTGATGACCTAGCTAAACACTGATTATAACTGATGATATAACTAAACACTGATTATAACTGATGACAGCTAAACACTGATTATAACCGATGACCTAGCTAAACACTGATTATAACTGATGACATGGCTAAACACGGATTATAACCGATGACCTAGCTAAACACTGATTATAACCGATGACCTAGCTAAACTGATTATAACCGATGACCTAGCTAAACACTGATTGACAGGTGGTCACTGGGGATCCCTAATATAATTAGTAATAATAAAATATTTAAGGAAGATTTCAGTAACAAATGGGTCAAACTTAGGATGCTGATATTGAGAGAAGTTTCCAACTCACGGTGATCTTGTATAATGATATAGGATAACAATGTGTGAATAGCACACTGAGAATGTTTATATAAGATACATCTGAGATACGTCTGTGTATCCTACCCCAAGTATTCATGTCTGTTCTCATGCATATCCATACAAGGTGTTATGTGTTATATACATTTTCCATATTGTGAGGTCATTTTGCCTATATAACCCAGTGAGCAAACCTCTGTCATTTGGACTTGTTACACACTAACTGCTGTGCGTAGCTGTTCACCACACGTGTGACTGCACAGAAAAAAAACCTATGCACCTATTAATTTGGCCTCCGAGTGATATTTTTCAGGGGTAACAAACCAGGGTACCCCTTTGAACCCCACAGTTCATGGCACCCCAGATGGGACACAAGGGTCCAGTCCAGGAGGGGTACTCAGCAAGGAGACGGAGCAACGGCTGGCAGGCAGACTCTCACAATGCATTGGTAAGACCTTTGTGTGTCTTATTTCCTGACTTTGCCTGTCTGTAAGTCTATCCCCTGTTGGAGACTCAACCCTTTGGATAGGTGAATATCACTCTGGAGTTTATGTTGTTAATTTGTCATAATACTAACAAACTTGTGTGATTGGTGTGTGAATGTGTACCACACCCGCAAAATGGTCCATCGGCTAGGCGACAGCTAAAGCACCGACGAAGGGTGCCTGAAAGCAGGAGCATTCACGGACTAAGAGGTTTGTGGCAAGCGGGGCTCCATCCGAGGTGTTAAAACAGTACAATGGTGCAAGTCACAGGTTATCTTTCTGGGCCCCAGGACAAAACACATTGATCCGGATAGGAAAGTGAAAATTGATCATCTAAAAGCACCAATCATAGGACACTCGGGAATTTCATTGGGACGGTTTCATACTGCCGCCAGCACATCCTGATGTAAACTCTCTCCTGTAGCCTCTCTATGCTGCACTGTCACCCATTCCAGTGGACAGAGGAGATGCCGACCGGCTTCCTAAACCTAAAACACCCGATAACTCACGCACCAGCATTAAAGTTACCCGACTCAACTAAACCTTTCCAATTGTGTTGAGCTGTTACAGGAAATACAGGGAACGGCGTTCTTTGCCAAGAGACCCCATCTGGGCGACGAGTGGTGGCATACGAGAGCGTTCAACTGGACCCAGTTATTCAGGGAGCTCCCACCTGTGTTAGAGCGGCAGCAGCTCTCCTCATTGAAAAGGTACCAATCATACGCCTAGGGCAATCACTAACTGTATATACTTCACATGCAGCCGCCGAAATCATCCAACGTGCGCAGACACGGCACCTCTCCTCCGCACGTCTAGGCAAGTACAGTACAAGGGGAAATATCCTTGAGGAACGGGGAAATAAAAGTGAAGACACAATAGCCAGACAGACAGCGATGGACGATCTGGCCACGCTGACATCTGATGATAACCCGATACGTGTTTCTGGGTACCAGCTGAGGTTAAAAATGCTCCAATGGAGCCACTCCCCTGAGGAAGCACAATATGGAGAGACTGGGTGCACAGGAAACTCCTACATGAATTCTCACTAAGGGGGGAAACCATATATTCCTCCCCAGGCTGAATGATGCTACGTTTGGCACATGGCCCTGGTCATGTTAGACCACTGCCCATGGCCCAGATGCTAGCACAAAACTGGTATCTGAATGATGCATATGGCCAATGTCAAAAGTATGTAAATAAATGCATGCCATGTCAGCAATATGCCATGGAGTGCCCAATAAACATCTTGTCAGGCCCGATTATCCCTTTCAGAGGTTACAAATTGATGACATACAACTCCCACACAGTGGTATGTAATAATACGTGCTGGTGTGTGTGGAGGCGTTGCCTGTGGCTACTGCAAACGCTAGGAACACGGCCCATCTACTGTTACAGGAAGTGTGTGTAGGTACGATGTACCCGAGACCATAGAAAGTGATAGAGGTCCCCATTTCACTGGACAGATAATGAAGGATGTCGCTCAACAAATGGGAATATCACAGGCCTTCCACACTCCCTATCATCCACAAAGTTCAGGGAAGGTGGAAAGGAATAATGGCATCTTTAAGACTCGGCTGAGTAATGTTATACAACATTAAGACTCGGCTGAGTAAAATGATGGCCAGTGCAGATTTTAATGGTAAACCCTGGCCTCAATGACTTCCCATTGTACTTTACACCATATGGACCACCCCTAGGAAAGCACCACCATGGCTCAGTCCCTATGAAATCTTGTTTGGCTATCAGCTATAGGCAGGGTTGTACTATCGTCATCAGATTGAGCCAATGCACAATGATCTCTGTTCTTATGCTATTGCATTACAGAAGGAGCTTACTATGGTGCATCGTCAGACCCAGATGCAGAGGACCATCAACAACACCCTATCAAACCAGGCGACTGGGTGATGGTAGGCGACCCAACACCAGCCTAGACTCCAGCGCCATCTGTGAACAATCTACCATTTTAATGCCCAGTTTATGCTTTTTCTTGTTTATCTTGTTTGCTTGTCTAGTTAGTCATGCACAAGGCAGTGAATCCAGCCTGTACATCACTAACATATATCTGTATATATCACCGTCAGAAGCTTCTGTCCTTCCAAGGGGGGATACATACAGGAACATGGAAGTTTAAATTCAATAGATTATGTACATACCTCCACAGTCAAATCAGGCAACTATTTCATAAGGAAACTAGTTTCTACAGAGGGGACATCTTTACAGATAGCAGGACAGGCACAACAGCACAACAGATGATTGTTAGCTCTTTTAAGCACTTTGAACTCATCCCCCCCCACACTTGTATCTGTATGTTGTCCCTCCCACTTAGATTGTAAGCTCTTTGGGGCAGGGTTCTCATTCCTAATGTGTCAGGGCTTGTTGCACTTGTATTAATTTATACATAATTTATATAAATGCTTTCTTAACCGATGTATGAAATTGTATTTAATTTAATGTTTATCAATCTGTATAATTGGACTTATCCCCGTTTGTATAATCTGTATTTTATAATGTACAGCGCTGCGTCCCCAAGTGGCGCTTTATAAATAAACATATACATACATACTGTATAATCTGTATTTTATAATGTACAGCGCTGCGTCCCCAAGTGGTGCTTTATAAATAAACATATACATACATACTGTATAATCTGTATTGTTATAATGTACAGCGCTGTGTCCCCAAGTGGCGCTATATAAATAAACATATACATACATACTGTATAATCTGTATTGTTATAATGTACAGCGCTGTGTATCCAAGTGGGGCTATATAAATAAACATATACATACGTACTGTATAATCTGTATTGTTATAATGTACAGCGCTGCGTACCCAAGTGGTGCTTTATAAATAAAATCATACATACACAGGTATATGAACCATCAGTGTGTTTAAAATGTTCTCATGATAACAGTCAACCCACACAGGATTTCATAAATCAACACAACATTACCTTTACCATACCTGCAGTGTACTTAGGGATAAGTAATTGTGACAATATAGTTGTAAGTACATTAAACGACAATATAGTAACTACTCGTGTAACGACAGTTGTCAGGAAAACATACAACGGTTCCAATACATAACGAAACGACATGCAGACACTGTCCCAATAGTATTAAAACAAGGGATTTATTTCATTTGTGGGAATAAGGCATATTCATGGCTCCCAATGGGGGGTTGGGGAGAATGTACACTAGGGACTGTAATTCATGCCATAAGGGTAAGGTATAATATTACATCATTGGCCCCAGTACAGCACAACGCTACAGAATAGGTAACCTACACAGGCAGGCATGACATAGTGAAAAGAGAGCTTTTTAGTGATGCTGATAAAGCGTGGATGTGGTTTCCACCTTGGACAGGCTGGGGGATAGAACTTGCTGATTGAATAAATATGCTGAAATAATGGATGGGATTGTTAATGAAACTACCAGTGCTGTACGGGTTATTAATGATGAACTTTCACAGGTCAGGAAAGTAGCCCTGGAGAACAGAATGGCATTGGACTACATCTTAGCAGCCGATCGAGGTGTGTGCGCTACATCCTAGCAGCTCAGGGAGGTGTGTGTGTCCTTATTGGTGCGGAATGTTGCACCTGGATTGAGGATTCCTATGACCCAGTACTTGCTCACCTTGCTAAAGTGGACAGTTTGCAACAGAAAGCAAGAGACATTTCTAAAGAGGGATGGAATCCTTTCAGGTGGCTCGGCGGCATTGGATCTTGGCTCCACAATGTTTTTGGCAATTTTGTGACTTTCTTACTAACAATTGTTATTGTGATTATTTTAATAGCCATAATTGCTAAATTACTTATTAAATGCTGTATGAATATGGAGTCAAGATGGACAACACACACACCTACTTTACACACACTTACTGAAAGCTTAGGTCTAATAATGGCATATACCTTTAACTATAATCATTTCTTTAAAGATATAAATATATATAATTAACATATTACGTACCCACATATAAAGTTAAATAAATAAAAATGCTACATATCTTTCATTGTCCCATGGCTGGTTCAGGGACATTGTGTATCTATTACTCCACAGAACGCTTTCACTACTTACTATGCATACTTTATACACAAAGGTGACCTCTCACACCCCCTCACCAGGATAGGGTTAAGGCAGATGAATGTGAGGCAGGGAATGGAAGGTGGTTCCCCAACCCAGTTCCTTCCTGTCACATGCGCACCGCAAGGGTGGCAAGGGATGTCACAAAGTACCTGCCAGGGGATCACAGTCATCTGAATAGGTAGAGTGATGGTTTGTGATCGTAAATAATGATCAAGAGGGGGAAGTGACAGGTGGTCACTGGGGGTCCCTAATATAATTAGTAATAAAATATTTAAGAAAGATTTCATATTTTCAGATTAATTTGGCCTCCGAGTGATATTCTTCTGGGGTAACAAACCAGGGTACCCCTTTGAACCCCACACTGATTATAACAGATGACTTAGCTAAACACTGATTATTATAACTGATGACACAGCTAAACACTGATTATAACTGATGACACAGCTAAACACTGATTATTATAACGGATGACACAGCTAAACACTGATTATTATAACGGATGACACAGCTAAACACTGATTATTATAACGGATGACACAGCTAAACACTGATTATAACTGATGACACAGCTAAACACTGATTATAACTGATGACACAGCTAAACACTGATTATAACTGATGACACAGCTAAACACTGATTATAACTGATGACACAGCTAAACACTGATTATAACTGATGACCTAGCTAAAAACCGATTATTATAACTGATGACATAGCTAAACACTGATTATTATAACGGATGACATAGCTAAACACTGATTATTATAACTGATGACCTAGCTAAACACCGATTATTATAACTGATAACCTAGCTAAACACCGATTATAACTGATGACCTAGCTAAACACCGATTATAACTGATACATAGCTAAACACTGATTATAACTGATGACATAGCTAAACACTGATTATAACTGATGACATAGCTAACTGTATTTGAAGTTTAGTTCTTGATGACTAGCGAAACGTCTTCAAGAACTATATTTCAAGTCCACTTGATCTAACTGAAGACAACAGATATACCATGACCTGGATAAGAACCTTCACAAACACTAAGCACTACATATTTATGGGTTGTGTACTGTGTAAACAGATACATAGTGGCCACCTTATTAAACAGTGCAAAATCCTACATTTTGCCACTTAGTGTTGAGTATAATATTTCCCCCTTTTACTTCTGGAGCTTAAAGGATGTACATCATTTCACAGCCATTTAGAATATAAAAGCAAATCGCTCTCAATGCACACACTGTGATAAGGGCCTTAATTGTTGGTCTGCAATAAAGACATTGAGCTTGAACTGGGTTTAGGCAGCCTGCTTGGGTAAGTGTCAGGTTATTGCATAGAGAGAATGTTCAAGAGGTGGATGGATAGAGACATGGATCATTTTAGTGCCACAACATTCCATCCCGATTACTCACCATTTGGGGTTGCGATCCCTGTGCAGATCCATCCAGAAAGAAAGGCTCTCTTCACTTGGTGTGTAGAAGTTTAGGAAGCCCCTTGCTCCACATTCACTGTGTATCATGCCTGAGATAGGAAATCCTGCCATAGAAAGATAGGGATAACTTAATGATAAATCCCCTGTTTTCCCCTTAAAGGAGCTCTACAGAACAAGCAAAGCAGCCACTGCCTCCCTCCCTTATCTAGTAAGAAAACAAGTCAGCTCACCAGCTAAAGGTGGGCACACGCCATCCAATATTTCGGCCAGACTCACCGTCATTTCAATGTATTGATTCAGTTTTGTCCTGATGCTTTAGTCGCCCTTTAAGTGCAATAAATAAAGTCTACAATGATTCCAGCTCCACAACCCCTCCTTGCTTGCCCGGTCGGTTGGACAACAATACCTGACCAAACAAAGTGCCCATACACGGCACAATTATTGCCCATGCATACACATCGTGCATCGCAAGTCCCCCCCACCATTGCATGTGTGTATGAAACGTTACTTTCTAGTCTTCCAGCCAATCATTTTTCTCACACTATTTTCAGGTTTCTAACAAAAACAAACCCATTCAAATATCCTTATTCTTAACCAAAACATCTATTAAATCTCTTATACACCTCTATATATTACTATACCCATAAGATTTACACTTTCCACTTAGCATTGCCATATCTCTACTGAAAGTATAAACATACACCTTCAATAAAAAAGTATATATATTACCAAATTGACGTTTGCAGGAAAACGTATTTTTTTCGGACGGAACTTTCTCTTTAATGCGCTTTGATTTTTGTACGTTTCTGATGTGCTGCAAATGAATATAAATGGTTGGACCAGGAAATCAGAGATAACCCTTTAAATCTGGAGTGCAGCCTAGTTCACCAACAACATTAAATCAAACTCAGTGAATTATTTGGCTAAACTCCATTACTTACAGGAAACAGGAAGTTTTGTGCCTTTCAGTTATAAGCGCAATGTGATCTGGACATTCAGGCTATGGCTATAATTAGCTGCCTTTCCTTTACTGGGAAACGGGGTTACAGAAACAAAAAGGAGAAAAAGAACAACACTGAGCCATGTTTAGTAATATTGAATTTAACAGTCCCCATTAGGAAGATACAACTAGTGGCCTTAAAATTTTATTTTATTGCCAGTTTAAATGATCGCGAACCACACACAGAGCATCTGTGCAAATAGGGTTCTGTTCAGGAAACCTACAACTAGATAAAAAAAATAACAGTGTTTCTATTAAGGATTTTAACCTACTTTCATCGCAACATTTTACATTTTCTCCAAGACACTACAATATACAGAGTAAAGGGATGTTTGTTTTTTTTATGTGAATACACCCATTATGCCCTAACTCAGTGAATGCAACCCTGGTTGCATACACCCTTGGTGTGTGGATGGCCTGGCCCTAGAGAGAGATGGACCCGCCCTACCGGGCAGATGGACCCACCCTGCCGGGGAGATGGACGGACCCTACTGGGAGATGGACCGACCCTCCCTACTGGGAGATGGACAGACCCTACTGGGAGACCTACTGGGAGATGGACAGACCCTACTGGGAGACCTACTGGGAGATGGACAGACCCTACTGGGAGACCTACTGGGAGATGGACCCGCCCTCTCTACCGGGAGATGGACCCGCCCTCTCTACCGGGAGATGGACCCGCCCTCTCTACGGGAGATGGACCCGCCCTCTCTACCGGGAGATGACCCGCCCTCTACCGGGAGATGGACGGACTACTGGAAATGGACCCTCCCTACTGGGAGATGGACCGACCTCCCTACCGGTCCGTCTCCCACTGGGAGACGGACCGATCCTCCCTACTGGGAGATGGATAGACCCTACGGGAGATGGACCGATCCTCCTACTGGGGATGGAACAGACCCTACGGAGATGGACAATCCTCCCTACTGGGAGATGGATGGACCCTACTGCGAGATGGACACACCTTACTGGGAGATGGACAGACCTTACTGGGAGATGGACCGATCCTCCCTACTGGGAGATGGACACACCCTACCGGGAGACGGAACATCCTCCCTACTGGGAGACGGACCCACCCTCCCTACTGGGAGACGGACCACCCCCTACTGGGAACGGACCCACCCTCTACTGGGAGACGGACCCACCCTCCTATGGGAGATGGACCACCTTACTGGGAATGGCCCTCCCTACTGGGAGATGGACCCCACCTTTTGAGAGATAGACCGACCCCTCCCTATGGGAGATGGACGGACCCTACTGGGAGATGGACGGACCCTAGGGAGATGGATGGACCCTACTGGGAGATGGATGGACCCTACTGAGAGATGGACAGGCCCTACTGAGAGATGGACAGGCCTACTGGAGAGGACAGGCCCTTGGAGATGGACGGCCCTACTGGGAGATGGACAGGCCCTACTGGGAGATGGACAGGCCCTACTGGGAGATGGACCACTCCCTACGGGGAATGGACCCTCCCTACTGGGAGATGGACAGGCCCTACTGGGAGATGGACAGGCCCTACTGGGAGATGGACAGGCCCTACTGGGAGATGGACAGGCCCTACTGGGAGATGGACAGGCCCTACTGGGAGATGGACAGGCCCTACTGGGAGATGGAGACAGGCACTACTGGGAGATGGACAGGCCCTACTGGGAGATGGACAGCGACCTACTGGAATGGACAGGCCCCCTCTGGAATGGAGCCTACTGGGAGATGGACCAATCCTCCCTACTGGGAGGGACAGGCCTACTGGGAGACAGATAAATACCCTACTGGGAGGGACCGATCCTCCCTACGGGAGATGGATAGACCCTAATGGGAGTGGACGATCTCCCTACTGGGAGATGGACAGACCTACTGGGAGATGGACCGATCCTCCCTACTGGGAGAGGATGGACCCTACTGGGAGATGGACACACTTACTGGGAGATGGATGGACCTATGGGAGATGGCGATCCTCCCTACTGGGAGATGGACACACCTTACTGGGAGATGGACAGACCTACTGGGAGATGGACGATCCTCCCTACTGGGAGAGGACACACCCTTTTGAAGATAGACCGACCCTCCTACTGAGAGGACGGACTGGGAGATGGACGGAACCTACTGGGAGATGGATGGACCCTCTACTGGGAGATGGATGGACCACTACTGAGAGAGGATGGACCCTACTGAGAGATGGACAGGCCCTACATGGGAGAGGACAGGCCCTACTGGGAGATGGACAGGCCCTACTGGGCGATGGACAGGCCCCCATGGGAGATGGACAGGCCCTACTGGGAGATGGACAGGCCCTACTGGGAGATGGCCAATCCTCCCTACGGGAGATGGACAGGCCCTACTGGGAGACAGATAAATCCTCCTACTGGGAGACGGACCGATCCTCCCTACTGGGAGATGGATAGACCCTACTGGGAGATGGACCGATCCTCCTACTGGGAGATGGACAGACCCTACTGGGAGATGGACCGATCCTCCCTGTGGAGATGGATGGCCCACGGGAGATGGACCACCTTACTGGAGAGATGGATGGACCTTACTGGGAGATGGACCCCTCCCTACTGGGAGATGGACCGACCTTACTGGGAGATGACAGAACTTACTGGGGATGGACAGACCTTATGGAGTGACCGTTCACTATGGGAGATGGACAAACCCTACGGGAGATGGACCGGCCTCCTCCGGGAGGGCCGCCCTCCCTACTGGGAGATGGGCCGCCCTCCCTACTGGGAGATGGGCCGCCCGCCTCCTATGGGAGATGGGCCCGCCCTCCCTACTGGGAGATGGGCCCGCCCTCCCTACTGGGGAGATGGGGCCCGCCCTCCCTACTGGGAGATGGGCCCGCCCTCCCTACGGAGATGGGCCGCCCTCCCTACTGGGAGATGGGCCGCCCCTCCCCTCCTACTGGGAGATGGGCCGCCTCCCTACTGGGAGATGGGCCCGCCCTCCCTACTGGGAGATGGACCGCCCCTCCCTACTGGGAGATGGACCCGCCTCTCTACTGGGAGATGGACCGCCCTCTCTACGGGAGATGGACCCGCCCTCTCTACTGGGAGATGGACCCGCCCTTCTCTACTGGGAGATGGGACCCGCCCTCTCTACTGGGAGATGGCCCGCCTCTATACGGGAGAGGGCCCGCCCTCTCTACTGGGAGATGCACGCCCTCTCTACTGGAGATGGACCCGCCCCTCTATGGGAGTGGACCGCCCCTCTACTGGGAGAGGACCCGCCCTCTAATGGGAGATGGACCCGCCCTCTCTACTGGGAGATGGGACCCGCCCTCTCTATGGGAGATGGACCCGCCCTCTCTACTGGGAGATGGACCAGCCCTCTCTGGAGCCGCCCTCTCTATGGGAGATGGACCCCGCCCTTACTGGGAGATGGACCAGCCTCTCTACTGGGAGAGGACCCGCCTCTCTACGGGAGATGGACCCGCCCTCTCTACTGGGAGAGGGACACGCCCTCTCTACTGGGAGATGGACACGCTCTCCTACTGGGAGATGGGAAACGCCCTCACTACTGGGAGATGGACGGACCCTACTGGAAATGGGACCGATCCTCCCTACTGGGAGACGGACCGATCCTCCCTACTGGGAGACGGACCGATCCTCCCTACTGGGAGATGGACAGACGTACTGGGAGATGGACGGATCCTCCACTGGGAGTGGATGACCTTACTGGGAAGGACAGGCCCTATGGGAGATGGATGGACCTTACTGGGAGATGGACACACCTTACTGGGAGATGGACAGGGCCCTACTGGGAGATGGACAGGCCTACTGGGAGATGGACAGAGCGCCTACTGGAGATGGACAGGCCCTACTGGGAGATGGAACAGGCCACTGGGAGATGGACAGGCCCTACTGGGAGATGGACAGGCCCTACTGGGAGATGACAGGCCCTATGGGGATGGACAGGCCTACTGGAGATGGACAGGCCCCCTACTGGGAGATGGACAGGCCCTACTGGGAGATGGACAGGCCCTAGGGAGATGGACAGGCCCTACTGGGAGATGGACAGGCCTACTGGGAGATGGACAGGCCCTACTGGAGAGGGACAGGCCCTATGGGAGATGGACAGGCCCTATACGGGAGATGGACAGGCCCTACTGGGAGATGGACAGGCCCTACTGGGAGATGGACAGCCTAGGGAGAGGACAGGCCCTAGGGAGATGGACAGGCCCTACTGGGAGATGGACGCCCTACTGGGATGGACCACCTTACTGGGAGAGGATGGACACACCTTACTGGGAGATGGCACACCTTAGGGAGATGGACACACCTTACATGGGAGATGGACACACTTACTGGGAGATGGACACACCTTACTGGGGAGAGGTGGACACACCTTACTGGGAGATGACACACCTACTGGAGATGGACCACCTTACTGGGAGATGGACACCTTATGAGGAGATGGACACGGCCCTACTGGGAGATGGGACGGGACCTACTGGGAGAGGACCAACCTTACTGGGAGATGGACCCGCCCTCTCTACCGGGAGATGGACGGACCCTACTGGGAAATGGACCCTCCCTACTGGGAGATGGACCGACCCTCCCTACCGGTCCGTCTCCCTACTGGGAGACGGACCGATCCTCCCTACTGGGAGATGGATAGACCCTACTGGGAGATGGACCGATCCTCCCTACTGGGAGATGGACAGACCCTACTGGGAGATGGACCAATCCTCCCTACTGGGAGATGGATGGACCCTACTGCGAGATGGACACACCTTACTGGGAGATGGACAGACCTTACTGGGAGATGGACCGATCCTCCCTACTGGGAGATGGACACACCCTACCGGGAGACGGACCGATCCTCCCTACTGGGAGACGGACCCACCCTCCCTACTGGGAGACGGACCCACCCTCCCTACTGGGAGACGGACCCACCTTACTGGGAAATGGACCCTCCCTACTGGGAGATGGACCCACCCTTTTGAGAGATAGACCGACCCTCCCTACTGGGAGATGGACGGACCCTACTGGGAGATGGACGGACCCTACTGGGAGATGGATGGACCCTACTGGGAGATGGATGGACCCTACTGAGAGATGGACAGGCCCTACTGAGAGATGGACAGGCCCTACTGAGAGATGGACAGGCCCTACTGGGAGATGGACAGGCCCTACTGGGAGATGGACAGGCCATGGGATGGACAGGCCTACTGGGAGATGGACCAATCCTCCCTACTGGGAAATGGACCCTCCCTACTGGGAGATGGACGGACCCTACTGGGAGATGGACAGGCCCTACTGGGAGATGGACAGGCCCTACTGGGAGATGGACAGGCCCTACTGGGAGATGGACAGGCCCTACTGGGAGATGGACAGGCCCTACGGAGATGGACAGGCCTATGGGAGATGGACAGGCCCTACTGGGAGATGGACAGGCCTACTGGGATGGACAGGCCCTACTGGAGATGGACAGGCCCTAATGGGAGATGGACCATCACTCCCTACTGGGAGATGGACAGGCCCTACTGGGAGACAGATAAATCCCCTACATGGGAGACGGACCGATCCTCCTTGGGAGATGGATAGACCCTACTGGGAGATGGACCGATCCTCCCTACTGGGAGATGGACAGACCCTACTGGGAGATGGACCGATCCTCCCTACTGGGAGATGGATGGACCCTACTGGGAGATGGACACACCTTACTGGGAGATGGATGGACCTTACTGGGAGATGGACCGATCCTCCCTACTGGGAGATGGACACACCTTACTGGGAGATGGACAGACCTTACTGGGAGATGGACCGATTCCTCCTACTGGGAGATGGACACACCCTTGTGAGAGATAGACCGACCCTCCTACTGGGAGTGGACGGACCCTACTGGGAGATGGAGGACCTACTGGGATGGAGGACCTACGGAGAGGATGGACCCTCATGGAGATGGATGGACCTACTGAGAGATGACAGGCCCTATGGAGATGGACAGGCCCCTATGGGAGATGGACAGGCCCTACTGGAGATGGACAGGCCCTCTATGGGAGATGGACAGGCCCTATGGAGATGGACAGGCCCTACTGGGAGATGGACCAATCTCTACTGGGAGATGGACAGGCCCTACTGGGGACAGATACATCTCCTACGGGAGACGGACCGATCCTCCCTAATGGGGATGGATAGAACCCTAGGGAGATGGACCGATCCTCACTGGGAGATGGACAGACCCTACTGGGAGATGGACCGATCCTCCCTAGTGGGAGATGGATGGACCCTACTGGGAGATGGACACACACTACTGGGAGAGATGGATGGACCTTACTGGGAGATGGACGATCTCCTACTGGGAGATGGACAGACCTTACGGGAGATGGACAGCCTTACTGGACGATGGACAGACCTTATGGGAGATGGACCGTACCCTTGGGAGGACACCCTATGGGAGATGGACCGGCCCTCCTACTGGGGATGGGCCCGCCCTCCTACTGGGAGATGGGCCCGCCTCCCTACTGGGAGATGGGCCCGCCCTCCCTACTGGGAGATGGGCCCGCCCTCCCTACTGGGAGATGGGCCCCGCCTCCCTACTGGAGATGGCCCGCCCTCCCTACTGGGAGATGGGCCCGCCCCCTCCCTACGGGAGATGGGCCCGCCCTCCCACTGGGAGATGGGCGCCCCCCTCTACTGGGAGATGGGGCCGCCCCCCTACTGGGAGATGGGCCGCCCTCCCTACTGGGAGATGGACCGCCCCTCTACGGGGATGGACCCCCCTACGAGATGCCCGCCCTCTTACTGGGAGAATGGGACCCGCCCTCTCTACTGGGAGATGGACCCGCCCTCTCTACTGGGAGATGGACCCGCCCTCTCTACTGGGAGATGGGCCCGCCCTCTCTACTGGGAGATGGGCCCGCCCTCTCTACTGGGAGATGGACCCGCCCTCTCTACTGGGAGATGGACCCGCCCTCTCTACGGAGATGGACCGCCCTCTCTAATGGGAGATGGACCGCCCTCTCTATGGAGATGGACCCGCCCTCTCTACTGGGAGATGGACCCGCCCTCCTACGGGAGATGGACCCGCCCTCTCTACTGGGAATGGACCCGCCCTCTCTATGGAGATGGACCCGCCCTCTCTACTGGGAGAGGACACGCCCCTCTTATGGGAGATGGACCCGCCCTCTCTACGGGAGATGGACCCGCCTCTCTGGACCCGCCCTTCTACTGGGAGATGGACACGCCCTCTCTACTGGGAGCTGGACAGCTTCCCTCACTGGGAGATGGACCCGCCTCCTGGGAGATGGAGGACCCTACTGGGAAATGGACCGATCCTCCCTACTGGGAGACGGAACGATCCTCCCTACTGGGAGGAGACGGACCGATCCTCCCTACTGGGAGATGGACAGACGTTACTGGGATGGAGTCCTCCTACGGAGATGGATGGACCTTACTGGGAGATGGACAGGCCCTACGGGAGATGGAGGACCTATGGGATGGAACACCTTACTGGGAGATGGACAGCCCTACTGGGAGTGGACAGGCCCTACTGGGATGGACAGCCTTAGGGATGGACAGGCCCTACGGGGATGGACAGGCCCTACTGGGAGATGGACAGGCCCTACTGGGAGATGGACAGGCTACTGGGAGACTGGACAGGCCCCCTACTGGGAGATGGACAGGCCCTACTGGGAGATGGACAGGCCCACTGGGAGATGGACAGGCCCTACTGGGAGAAATGGACAGGCCCTACTGGGAGATGGACAGCCTACTGGAGATGACAGGCCCTACTGGGAGATGGACAGGCCCTACTGGGAGATGGACAGGCCTATGGGAGATGGACAGGCCCTACTGGGAGATGGACAGGCCCTACTGGGAGATGGACAGGCCTACTGGGAGATGGACAGGCCCTTACTGGGAGGATGGACAGGCCCTACTGGGAGAGGATGGACAGGCACCTACTGGGAGATGGACCACCTTACTGGGAGATGGGACACACCTTACTGGGAGATGGACACACACTTACTGGGAGATGGACAACCACCTTACTGGGAGATGGACACACCTTACTGGGAGATGGACACACTTACTGGGATGGACGTTAGGAGATGGACACACCTTACTGGGAGAGGACACACCTTACGGAGAGGACACCTTACTGGGAGATGGACAACCTACTGGGAGATGGACACCTTATTGGGAGATGGGATGGCAGGCCCTACTGGAGATGGATGGACCTACTGGGAGATGGACCACACCTACTGGAGAGACAGGCCCTACTGGGAGATGGACACCCTACTGGAGATGGACAGGACCCTACTGTGGAGAGATGGACAGACCTTACTGGGAGATGACGGACCCTACTGGGAGATGGACGGACCCTACTGGGAGATGGAAGGACCTACTGGGAGATGGAAGGCCCTACTGGGAGATGGACAGGCCCTACTGGGAGATGGACACACCTTACTGGGAGATGGACGGACCCTACTGGGAGATGGACGGACCCTACTGGGAGATGGACGGACCCTACTGGGAGATGGACGGACCCTACTGGGGTGGACGGACCTACTGGGAGATGGACAGACCTTACTGGGAGATGGACCGATCCCCCTACTGGGAGATGGAGAGAGGCCCTACTGGGAGATGGACCGATCCGCCCTACTGGGAGATGGACGGACCCTACTGGGAGATGGACGGACCCTACTGGGAGATGGACGGACCCAACTGGGAGATGGACAGACCTTACTGGGAGATGATGGAACCCTACTGAGAGATGGACAGGCCCTACTGAGAGATGGACAGGCCCTACTGAGAGATGGACAGGCCCTACTGGGAGATGGACAGGCCCTACTGGGAGATGGACAGGCCCTACTGGGAGATGGACAGGCCCTACTGGGAGATGGACCAATCCTCCCTACGGGAATGGCCCTCCCTATGGGAGATGGACGGACCCTACGGGGGATGGACCGGCCCTACGGGAGATGGACAGGCCCTACTGGGAGGAAGGCCCTACTGGGGAGGACAGGCCTACTGGAGATGGACAGGCCCTACTGGGAGATGGACAGGCCCTACGGGGAGATGGACAGGCCCTACTGGGAGATGGACAGGCCCTACTGGGAGATGGACAGGCCCTACTGGGAGATGGACAGGCCCTACTGGAGATGGACCAATCCTCCCTACTGGGAGATGGACAGGCCCTACTGGGAGACAGATAAAATCTCCTACTGGGAGACGGACCGATCCTCCTACTGGGAGTGGATAGACCCTACGGGGAGTGGACCGATCCTCCCTACTGGGAGATGGACAGACCCTACTGGGAGATGGGACCGATCCTCCCTACGGGAGATGGATGGACCCTACTGGGAGATGGAACACTTACTGGGAGATGGAGGACCTTATGGGAGATGGACCGATCCTCCCTACTGGGAGATGGACACACCTTACTGGGAGATGGACAGACCTTACTGGGAGATGGACCGATCCTCCCTACTGGGAGATGGACACACCCTTTTGAGAGATAGACCGACCCTCCCTACTGGGAGATGGACGGACCCTACTGGGAGATGGACGGACCCTACTGGGAGATGGATGGACCCTACTGGGAGATGGATGGACCCTACTGAGAGATGGATGGACCCTACTGGAGATGGACAGGCCCTACTGGGAGTGGACAGGCCTACTGGGAGATGGAAGGCCCTACTGGGAGATGGACAGGCCCACTGGGAGATGGACAGCCTACTGGGAGATGGACAGGCCCTACTGGGAGATGGACCAATCCTCCCTACTGGGAGATGGACAGGCCCTACTGGGAGACAGATAAATCCTCCCTACTGGGAGACGGACCGATCCTCCCTACTGGGAGATGGATAGACCCTACTGGGAGATGGACCGATCCTCCCTACTGGGAGATGGACAGACCCTACTGGGAGATGGACCGATCCTCCCTAGTGGGAGATGGATGGACCCTACTGGGAGATGGACACACCTTACTGGGAGATGATGGACCTTACTGGGAGATGGACCGACTCCCTACTGGGAGATGGACAGACCTATGGAGATGGACAGACCTTACTGGGAGATGGACAGACCTTACTGGAGATGGACCGATCCTCCTACTGGAGATGGACACACCCTACTGGGAGATGGACCGGCCCTCCCTACTGGGAGATGGGCCCGCCCTCCCTACTGGAGATGGGCCCGCCCTCCCTACTGGGAGATGGGCCCGCCCTCCCATACGGGAGATGGGCCCGCCCTCCCTACTGGAGATGGCCCGCCCTCCCTACTGGGAGATGGGCCCGCCCTCCTATGGAGAGGGCCCGCCCCCTACTGGGAGATGGGCCCGCCCTCCCTACTGGGAGATGGGCCCGCCCTCCCTACTGGGAGATGGGCCCGCCCTCCCTACTGGGAGATGGGCCCGCCCTCCCTACTGGGAGATGGGACCCGCCCTCCCTACTGGGAGATGGGACCCGCCCTCTCTACTGGGAGATGGACCCGCCCTCTCTACTGGGAGATGGACCCGCCCTCTCTACTGGGAGATGGACCCGCCCTCTCTACTGGAGATGGACCCGCCCTCTCTACTGGGAGATGGGCCCGCCCTCTCTACTGGGAGTGGGCGCCCTCTCATGGAGATGGCGCCCTCTACGGGAGATGGACGCCCTCTACTGGAGATGACCCGCCCCTCTACGGGAGATGGACCGCCCTCTCTACTGGGAGATGGACCCGCCCTCTCTACTGGGAGATGGGACCGCCCTCTCTACTGGGAGATGGACCCGCCCTCTCTACGGGGATGGACCCGCCTCTCTATGGGAGATGGACCCGCCCTCTCTACTGGGAGATGGACCGCCCTCTCATGGGAGATGGACCCGCCCTCTCTACTGGGAGATGGACCCGCCCTCTCTACTGGGAGATGGACCCGCCCTCTCTACTGGGAGATGGACCCGCCCTCTCTACTGGGAGATGGACACGCTCTCCCTACTGGGAGATGGACCCGCCCTCCCTACTGGGAGATGGACGGACCCTACTGGGAAATGGACCGATCCTCCCTACTGGGAGACGGACCGATCCTCCCTACTGGGAGACGGACCGATCCTCCCTACTGGGAGATGGACAGACGTTACTGGGAGATGGACCGATCCTCCCTACTGGGAGATGGATGGACCTTACTGGGAGATGGACAGGCCCTACTGGGAGATGGATGGACCTTACTGGGAGATGGACACACCTTACTGGGAGATGGACAGGCCCTACTGGGAGATGGACAGGCCCTACTGGGAGATGGACCGCCTTACTGGGAGATGGACAGGCCTACTGGGCGATGGACGCCTGGAGATGGACAGGCCCTACGGGGAGATGGACAGGCCCTACTGGGAGATGGACAGGCCCTACTGGGAGATGGACAGGCCCTACTGGGAGATGGACAGGCCCTACTGGGAGATGGACAGGCCCTACTGGGAGATGGACAGGCCCTACTGGGAGATGGACAGGCCCTACTGGGAGAGGACAGGCCCTACTGGAGATGGACAGGCCCTACTGGGAGATGGACAGGCCTACTGGGAGATGGACAGGCCCTACTGGGAGATGGACAGCCCTACTGGGAGATGGACAGGCCTACTGGGAGATGGACAGGCCCTACTGGAGAGGACAGCCTACTGGGAGAGGACAGGCCCTACTGGGAGATGGACGGCCTCTGGGAGATGGACCACCTTACTGGGAGATGGACCACCTTACTGGGAGATGACACACCTTACTGGAGATGGACACACCTTACTGGGAGATGGACACACCTTACTGGGAGATGGACACACCTTACTGGGAGATGGACACACCTTACTGGGAGATGGACACACCTTACTGGGAGATGGACACACCTTACTGGGAGATGGACACACCTTACTGGGAGATGGACACCTTATTGGGAGATGGACAGGCCCTACTGGGAGATGGATGGACCTTACTGGGAGATGGACACACCTTACTGGGAGATGGACAGGCCCTACTGGGAGATGGACACACCTTACTGGGAGATGGACAGGCCCTACTGGGAGATGGACGACTACGGGAGATGGACGGACCCTAATGGGAGATGGAGGACCCTACTGGGAGATGGACGGACCCTACTGGGAGATGGACAGGCCCTACTGGGAGATGGACAGGCCCTACTGGGAGATGGACACACCTTACTGGGAGATGGACGGACCCTACGGGAGATGGACGGCCTACTGGGAGATGGACGGACCTACTGGGGAGATGGACGGACCCTACTGGGAGATGGACGGACCCTACTGGGAGATGGACAGACCTTACTGGGAGATGGACCGATCCGCCCTACTGGGAGATGGACAGGCCCTACTGGGAGATGGACCGATCCGCCCTACTGGGAGATGGACGGACCCTACTGGGAGATGGACGGACCCTACTGGGAGATGGACGGACCCAACTGGGAGATGGACAGACCTACTGGGAGATGGCGACAGATCGCCCTACTGGAGATGGACGGCCCTACTGGGAGATGGACGCCCTACTGGAGATGACGGACCCTACTGGGAGATGGACGGACCTACTGGGAGATGGACGGACCCAACTGGGAGATGGACAGACCTTACTGGGAGATGGACAGGCCCTACTGGGAGATGGACAGGCCCTACTGGGAGATGGACAGGCCCTACTGGGAGATGGACAGACCTTACTGGGAGATGGACCGATCCGCCCTACTAGGAGATGGAGCTGTTATTATACGGGGGTGTCAGTCTATAAGCCCGGTTCGTGTCCCGTTAGCCGGGTGTGTTTATTACACTTTCCCTTGAACACCAATTCGCTGCTATAACTTACCTGTCTGTGCGTTACGGGCACCGCCATGTTCCAGACTCTCAGAGAGAACCACCTCCCACTTCCGGTACCGGGAACGCGCATTTTCAGTGACAATAGCCAGACACGCCCCGAATACAGTGTAATCGGCTGACAGAACAGGAGAGCGAAGGTGAAGGGCGTGTCCAAGCCTCCGGGAAACGGTGTTAGGGGGCGTGTCCTGTGGTATGGGCGGGGCCTCCTGGACCTGGTTAGAACAGTATTATTATAGGTGGATGTGAATTAAAGGGGACCTGTCAGTCCATTCATTATACATTAAGATAAATGATTGTGGGCTACATCCCAGCCATGAGCTGTCACACCTTAAGGGAAATTGTCTTTGTGGGTAAAGGCAACACCACCATTCCCTGGGGTACCCCCAGAGATGGATTAAGATCATATGGGGCCCTAGGCAGGGCCATCATTTAGGCCCCCACTTTTTTTGCTATATATATTGTATAGACTATAATAATGTTACTGCTTCTGAAGCTGGGCCCCCAGAAGTTTCCTGGGCCCTAGGCAGGTGCCTAGGGTTTCCTTGTGATTGATCCTGCTCTGGGTACCCCTACCGCCTGTTCCTACCACCTGTACACACAACAGATTTATGTCAGTCAGTTGGCGACAATGGCACATGTAGAGCTGGGTACACACGATACAATAATTCTGCCCAACCGACCCACATTTCAGTTTCGGTCAGTCGGGCCAAATTACTGTATGGCGGCTTTTTGCCGCTTGATTGACAGCCAACCGTTCGTTTGTCCAAATCAGACAGGTCGGAAAATCACAACCAATCGTGCAGTCCTCTATGGACCACACAGTCAGTCGCGCCTAACTGTTGGATGCGGCTGATTTTGCTCCTGGCCGAAAACCTCGAACGGTTGGTCAGGAGAAAGGATTGTATATTGTGTACCAGCCTTAACAGGCCACAGGGGCCACACTGCAGCACTTACAAGCACTGCAATTGCACACAAACAAGTGGATTGTGTGTATTCCGATTAACAGATCGCATGCGCAGTGCACAGTAGTTTGTGCTTTCTATAGCCTGATCGGATAAGATGCGCACTAGTGTGGCCTAGCCCTAAGTTGGCATTTGTTGATCCAAGTAGGACTGATTCACAATAATGCAGATGGAGGCCACACACATGGTTTTCGGCACTTTATTGGTCGTATATGTATATGAAGCTTAAAGGAACACTAAACTTGCAATTATAGGTACTTAAAATTTGTTTCCATTATTCACAGGGAGGTGAGAATGCTTATTCCCACCTCCCTGTGAATAATAGAACGCCCTGGGGGACACTGCCGAACTTACCTTATCTACAGAGTACCTACAATCTGTTTAGTGTTCCTTTAATTTATAACTTCTGCAGGACAGTGCCTTACCTCCCATCTCTGTCATAAGCATGTGTGTTATAGTACAAGAGTAGACCTGCTAGGAAGGAAGACGTTGGCTATCTTCAAAAGTATTTGCGATACCAGTAAGAAAAGGCAGTAGAAGTGACTCCTACCTCCCATTAAATAACAGGTTTCATTTTGGAAGGAAGATGTTGGCTATCTTCAAAAGTATTTGCGATACCAGTAAGAAAAGGCAGTAGAAGTGACTCCTACCTCCCATTAAATAACAGGTTTCATTTTAAAGATGAGAAAGAAAAACAATGGAAAATTTCTGTAAGGGCGTTTCTGGTGTCCATACACTGCTCAACTCTCAGACCTCACTGTGAGATGAGGGGCTTCTGACACTGTGGAGATCCCTCTGGTTTTTGCAGGTGTGCGCTGGGGGGGGATTTCAAGTCTAGGTTCGGGGGGGTTTCGTGCAGTGTATAAATGTTCTTTACTCATACTCCCTATCTTTTTATAATTACTTAGTGAAGCCTAGAAGGAAGAAAGATGTAGATGCAGGTGAAACAGGGCATGTGTAAAAGGGTAGGAACATTGCCTTTAATCTGACACCACAGTTCTTTAATAAACCGCCCTAGGCTGCATTGCAGATCTCAACATCTGTAGTCTCCACCAGCTTTACAGCTCTCTGCCCTGCACATTTCTACTATTGTTTTTAGTTGACCTGTCTGTGGGAGGTTGGAAGTGAGATGGACTTTTTAGATCTGTCTACAAATAACCACTTGGACTGATCTGGGTTTTGTTAGTAAATAAGGGTTTTATATCATCTATATTTTCAATGCCCACGTACCTGGTAGCCAACATGCCTAGACATTAACACTTCACCTATGGAACTGGCTACTAATCTGAAAGATAATTACTGCTGATTTAGCAGCACCAGTGATTTTCAGCTTTAGTAACACCATTAAACTGATCCCAGATAACCACCAATATAAACTTATTCAAAAAAAGGGAAAAGACAAACAAAAAAGTTCCATTCCATCCATAGAAAAAGAACCGCGATATAGCAGTCAACATAGGGTAGGAGGAGAATTAACAGTCTTAGGCTGACAAGATCAGGAAACTGGCAGCCAGAGACTGTTCATTTCTCCTCCGACCCCATTATACTTACCGCCCTTTGGAATCTTCTGAGTGTCTCGCCAAGGGAAGGGAAAGTATTGCTTTACTCTCTTAAAACTGGGACATCACATTCTCCTCATATATATTTCATCCGAACAGTTTTAAATGAACGTTAGACTGTGTTATTCTGCAGCTGGAGAGAATAGAGCTGTGCTATATATATAAATCAGGCTGTATTTTTTACATTTATGTATATACTAAAACTAAACATTTGTTGGACTATTGACCACAGACCCGTCAAGTGCTTTCAGTTTTTGCCAAGTGTATGGATCAGTGGAGAGACACCCGGGCAATTTAACTTCAATGCGTGGAGAGCACTTTTTATCTGGTGCAAAAATTTAAATCAATATTTATTCTGAATGAGATTACTGTGAAAAATCTATTATTAATGTGGTTTGATCTATGCTGATTCTGAATTAAGAGATCCAATTGGATGACTAGCAAAAATCTTCAAGGACTAATGTATACTACAGATATATCTGTAATATTCATCCATCCAGGTCATGGTATATCTGTAATATTCATCCATCCAGGTCATGGTATATCTGTAATATCTATTCATTCATCCAGGTCATGGTATAACTGTAATATTATCCATCGTCAGGGTATATCTGTATTTTATCCCTCCAGGTCATGGTATATCTGAATATTTATCCATCCATCCGTCACGTGTATATCTGTAATTTCATTCATCTAGGTCATGGTTATCTGTAATATTATCCATCCGCGGACAACGGTATATCTGTAATTATTCATCATCCATGTCATGTATATCTGTAATATTCATCCATCCCGTCATGGTATATCTGTAATATTCATCCATCCAGATGGTGTGTATATCTGTAATATTATATCCATCCATCATGGTATAACACAATCTGGAATATTACAGATATACCATGACCTGGATGAATGAATATTACGATATACCATGACCTGGATGAATGAATTTACAGATATACCATGCCTGGATGGATGATATTACAGATATCCATGACCTGGATGAATGAATATTACAGATATACGTGACCTGGATGAATGGATATTACAGTTATATCATGACCTGGGATGATGATAATTTCAGATATACCATGACCTAGATAATGAATATTACAGATACCATGACCTGGATGGATGAATATTACGTATACCATGACTGATGATAATTACAGATATACCATGACCTGGATAAATGAATATTACAGATATACCGTGACCTGGATGAATGGATATATTCAGTTATATCATGACCTGGATGGATGAATATTACAATATACCATGAACTAGATGATGAATATTACAGATATACCATGACCTGGATGGTGAAATATTAAGATATACCATGACCTGGAATAATGAATATTCAGATATACCCGTGACCTGATAATGGATATTACGTTATAATCATGACTGAGATGAAATATACAGATATACATGAACTAGATGAATGAATATTACAGATATACCATAACCTGGATGGATGATATTAAATATACCTGACCTGGATGATGAATATTACAGATATACCCTGACCTGGATAAATGAATATTACAGATGTACCGTGACCTGATGAATGAATATTACAGTATACCATGACCTGGATGGAATATTTACAGATATACCATGACCTGGATGGATGAATATTACAGTATACCACTGACCTGGATGAATGAATATCACAAATACCGTGACCTGGATGATGGATTACAGATATACCGTGACCTGGATTGATAATATTACAGATTACCGTGACCTGGATGATAATATTCAGATATACCATGACTGGATGGATGATATTACAGATATACCATGACCTGGATGAATGAATATTACAGATATACATACCTGGAGGATGAATATACAGAATACATGACCTGGATGAATGAAAACTTTTACAAACATTACAATGAATGTTTCTTCTTATAATACCCATTTTTGTTTGTTTTTGCTTTTGACTACCTTTGTTTGTATAGACCAAAATATGGAGTTCTGTGTTTTCATAGATATTTTGTGGCAGGTCAATTCACACATGATCTTTACTTGACACTTGTATAATGTTTGTAATTACAGACAAACTGACAATATATCCTAGGATCAACATTGTCATGAATATACACCTAACACATTGTGCACATTATTTATTATTAAGACGATATTAAGACTTACATTTATTTCTAATAATAAAAATATAATCTTGCCATCAAAAAAAATATGGCAGAAAATAAATTTAGACTTACCAGTGGAAAGCTTGAGTGTGCAATTAGCAGCTAATGAATTATTTGACACTTGCAAATAATTACAGGCAATAAATAGTAAAAGAACTAGAACTAATGTCAGTTCTCACTATACCCCTGAGTACAACATCCAAGCCCTTATTTTCACATAATAACACAAGTTTATTAACATACACTTTGATGCAATTACGTTTACCATTATGCTACTCTGATATAGTAAAAAAGACCCTAACATGTGTGAATCTGTTGGTGTTAACAAGTTTGTCTTTAACAGAAAAACTAGCCACACACAATGAACACGATGTAACGTTTCTCCCTCTGTGAGTTTTCTGGTGATCATGAAGGTGGTTCTTAAGAGTAAAACTTCTCCCACA
Source organism: Hymenochirus boettgeri (assembly GCA_019447015.1). NCBI lineage: Eukaryota > Metazoa > Chordata > Amphibia > Anura > Pipidae > Hymenochirus > Hymenochirus boettgeri. Next base: position 4,281,171 of record CM033477.1, on the reverse strand, counting down.
TTCATTGCAGGTAAACGGTTTCTCTCCTGTGTGAATTCTATCATGTTTATAGAGGGTACTCCTTTGAGAGAACCTTTTCCCACATTTTGACAAGCAAAAGGTTTCTCCCCTGTATGGACCCGGAGGTGAGTATGCAGAACCATCTTTCATAGAAGCTTTTCCCACATTCCGAACATGCATAAGGTTTGTCACCCAATGAAGTTTCTGATGCTCTTTGAGCTGTTTTTTCTGAAAGAAACTTTTCCCCCATTCTGTACATTATATGGTTTCTCCACCTGTGTGAATTCTGGTATGGATATACAGCTCTTTTCTCTTAAAAATCCTTTCCCACATTCAGTACACATAAAGGTTTCTCTGATAGTGCGTTTTTTCATGTTTACTAAGCGGACCCTTTTTAAGAAGCTTTTCCCACATTCGATACAAGCAAAAGGTTTGTCTTGGTGTCATTTTTATGGTAGGCATAGAGAATGTGCATTTTAGCGTGCTGTTTCCTTCTTGCCTATCTATAATAAGTTGCTCGTGCAACATTGTGGACCTTCTGGTGCCTGTAAAGGTGAATCTTTTGACAGAAGCTCTTCCCACACTCTGTGCAGGTAATGGTTTTTCCCCTGTGTGAATTTTTCTGGTGACTGCGAAGGTTTCTCTTCTGAGAAAAGCTTTCCCACATTCTGTACATTTGAAAGGTCTTTCCTCTATATGAACCATTGATTAAGGTCCTTCCCACATGGATTGAAAAAAATGCTTCCCTCTGAATATGAATTTATAAAATCTGTAGTTTCGTGTACAGGGATGTGAGAAGAAGTTTACCATGTTCCAGAAAGCCTTTTCCACACTTACGAATATCACGTATGTGATTCTGTGTTTTCTAAGTGATCATCATACCTTGTGCCTGAACTCTGAGTCAGTCTGTGCAAACCCATGAATACTCCAGGACTTTGTAACAACTCCTCCTCTGTATCCAATCCGTCAGGGCAGCCTGTGGCTGGTGCAAGTGTCTGGATTTAACAAAGGTTTTGGAATTTGCAGAACCCAGGTTCAAACCACTATTAATTTCCAGTATCCTCCTCATTGGTTAATCGGACAACCATTTTTATGGCACTGCGAGTGATCTTCTGTGTCCAGTTCGTCTTTCCTCAATCTTTATCTGCACTATTTCAATTTCAAGTCGGGTTCAGGAGCATCCAGAGGAAGAGACTGTCTCGTTTTTTAATTTGCTTTTATCTTTACAGCACAACATTTATCATTCATTCTCAATCTATGACATACAAGTGTGGCGGATTCCCCGTCACTAATCCATCGCCTGTGCCAGTCAGATTCTTCTTTTTCTATCTTTATCTGTATATTCTCGTTCTTTGCCTCAAGACACCAGCCAGAAACGTTGCCATATCTCTCTTCATTGTGTCAGGCACTAATCAGTGATCAGAGATTTCCATGTTCTATCCAATGTGTTGATCTGTTCTTTAGCTCCTTTCAGACATGCCTGTCACAGTAAGAAACAGGATATCAGGTTAATCTGACGCAGATACATACCTTACCGGTATCAAAACTACGTACCTTAAAGGGACTGGCTCTATTCTGATCTCTCGCAAAACAATGACGCCCAAGTCACTTGATTTAACAGACTATATATTTTTTTTTTTAACTGTCTGTCCCAACATTTTGCTCTATCAACCCCCCCCCCCCCTTACCAATTAAGAATCTCCTATTTTTCCACAAAACGTCTGCACCATCACGGGTTAAGAAACGTGCTACATACCCAAAAAATTTTGATTCCGTTTGTTGCTCTTCTTCTATTCCCCATGGTAACTGATGGTGACATCATCTTCCTTGTCAGTAAAATCACATAGAACCATGAAAAGATCAACACGAAACACACCTAGACCGCGGGTGGTTATTTTTAAATTAAATCCACCATGCCCGAGGTCCCCTTAAAATTGGTAAATTACCGTATATACTTGAATATAAGTGATCCGAGTATAAGTCGAGGTACCTATATTTACCAGAAAAATGAGTAAAACACGATTGACTCGAGTATAGCCAAGGGTAGAAATTATTACCACTACTGCACTCCTTCTGATTCTGTATGGTTTTGAGACTTTAGTTGCCATTTGAATGGACACCAGAATTTCCCAAGAGTAGTCCCATACAGTAATAGCCCAATCCAGTATGAAATTACTGTATGGACTACTGTATAGAATTCTTTAGTTGCTTTTTAAATAGAGTGTAATCACACACAGTAACCCCCAATTCCTTGCCACTCCAGATGTTTGGAAACCAACTCCCAGCATGCTTTAGTTGCTGGAAGTTGATTTTCTAAACAATTGCACTGCACTGCCCCCCAGAGGCAGGAGTTGATAATAAACATGACCATTACCCGCTACATATCACACAGGATATTAATATAAAACAGTGCATTAACCCCTACATTACCCACACAGGACTATTGAGATATAAAACATGACCATTACACCCTACATTACCACACAGAGATTGAGATATAAAACAGTGACCATTACCCACTATTACCACCCAGGAGATGGAAATAAACACGTGACCATTAACCCCTACATTGCACACAGTGAGATTGAGATAAAACAGTGACCATTAACCCTACATTACCCACACGAGATTGAGATATAAAAACAGTGACCATAACCCTACATTAACACACAGGAGATTGAGATATAAAACAGTGACATTAACCCCTCATGCCACACAGGAGATTGAGTTACAACATGACCATTAACCCTACATTACCACAGGAGATTGAGATATAAAACAGTGACATTAACCCTACATTACCACACAGGAGATTGAGATATAAACAGTGACCATTAACCCCTACATTACCACACAGGAGATTGAGATATAAAACAGTGACATTAAACCCTACATTGCCACACAGGAGATTGAGATATAAAACAGTGACCATTAACCCCTACATTGCCACACAGGAGATTGAGATATAAAACAGTGACCATTATCCCTACATTACCACACAGGAGATTGAGATATAAAACAGTGACCATTAACCCTACATTACCACACAGGAGATTGAGATATAAAAACAGTGCCATTAACCCTACATTACCACACAGGAATTGAGTATATAACCAGTGACCATTAACCCTACATTATAGACAGGAGATGAATATAAACAGTGACATTAACCCTACATTACCACACAGGATATTGAGATATAAAACAGTGACCATAACCTACATTACCACACAGGAGATTGGAGATTAAATAAACAGTGACATTAACCCTACATTACCACACAGAGATTGAGATATAAAACAGTTGACCATTAACCCTACAGTTACCACACAGGAGATTAGATATAAACAGTGACCATTAACCCTACATTACCACACAGGAGATTGAGATATAAACAGTGACCATAACCCTAAATTCCACACAGATTGAGATATAAACAGTGACATTAACCCCTACATTACCACACAGGGATTGAGATATAAACAGTGACCATTAACCCTACATTAGACCGGAGATTGAGATATAAAACAGTGACCTTAACCTACATTCACACAGGAAGATTGAGATAAAAACGTGACCATTAACCCTACATTACCACACAGAGATTGAGATATAAACAGTGACATTAACCCTACATTACCACACAGGAGATTGAGATAAAAACAGTGACATTACCCTACATTACACACAGAGATTGAGATATAACACGTGACATTAACCTACTTCTTAGACAGAGATTGAGATATAAAACAGTGACCATTAACCCTAAATTACCACACAGGAGATTGAGTAAAAACAGTGACATTAACCCCTACATTACCACACGGAGATTGAAATATAAAACAGTGACATTAACCCTACATTATAGACAGGATTGAGATATTAAACTGACTTAACCCTACATTACCACCAGGAGATTGAATAATAAAACAGTGACTAACCCCTACATTACCACACAGGAGATTGAGATATAAAACAGTGACATAACCCTACATTACCACCCAGGAGATTGAGAGATAAAACAGTGACCATTAACCCTACATTACCACACAGGAGATTGAGAATATAAAACAGTGACCATTAACCCTACATTACCACACAGGAGATTGAATATAAACAGTGACCATTACCCTACATTACCAACAGGAGATTGAAGATTAAACAGGACCATTAACCCTAAATTACCACACAGGAGATTGAGATATAAACAGTGACATTACCCCTACTTCCACAGGGATGGAGATATAAAACAGTGACATTACCCCTACATTATAGACAGGAGATTGAGATTAAAACAGTGACATTAACCCTACATTACCACACAGGAGATTGAGATATAAAACATGGACATTAACCCCTACTTTACCACACAGGAGATTGAGATATAAAACATTGACATTAACCCTACATTATAGACAGGAGATTGAGATATAAAACAGTGACATTAACCCTACATTACCACCAGAGATTGATATAAAACCGTGACCATTACCCTACATACACACAGGAGATTGAGATATAAAACATTACCATTAACCCTACATTCCACACAGGAGATTGAGATATAAACAGTGACATTAACCCCTACATTACCACACATGAATTGAGATATAAAACAGGATACCCTACATAAGAAGGAGATTGAGATATAAAACAGTGACATTAACCCTACATTACCCACAGGAGATTGAGATATAAAACAGGACTTAACCCCTACATTACCACACAGGAGATGAGATAAAACAGTGACATTAACCCTCACATTACCACACAGGAGATTGAGATAAAAACAGTGACTTAACCCTACATTACCACACAGGAGATTGAGATTAAAACAGTGACGTTAACCCCTACATTACCACACAGGAGATTGAGATATAAACATGACTTAACCCTACTTACCACACAGGAGATTGAGATATAAAACAGTGACCATTAACCCTACATTACCACACAGGAGATTGAGATATAAAACAGTGACATTAACCCCTACATTACACACGGAATTGAGATATAAAACAGCCCATTAACCCTACATTACCACACAGGAATTTGAGATATAAAACAGTGACATTAACCCTACATTACCACACGGATATGAGTAAAAAAGTGACCATTACCCTACATTACCACACAGGAGATTGAGATATAAAACAGTGACATTACCCCTACATTACCACACAGGATTGAGATATAAAACATGACATTACAACCCCTACATTACCACACAGGAGATTGAGATTATAAAACAGTGACATTAACCCCTACATTACCACACAGGAACTGAGATATAAAACAGTGACCATTAACCAACTACTTACCAGACGGAGATTGACATATAAAACATGACCGATTACCCCTACATTACCACCAGGAGATTGAGTATAAAACAGTGACATTAACCCTACATTACCACACAGGAGATTGGTATAAACAGTGACCATTAACCCCTACATTACCACACGGAGATTGAGATTAACAGTGACCATTAACCCACACATTAACCACACAGGAGATTAAAACAGTGACCATAACCCTACATTACCACACAGGAGATTGAGATATAAAACAGTGACCATTAACCCTACATTACCACACAGGAGATTGAGATATAAACAGTGACCATTAACCCCTACATTTACCACACAGGAGATTGAGATATAAACAGTGACCATTAACCCTACATTACCACACAGGAGATATAAACCAGTGACCATTAACCCCTACATTACCACACAGGAGATTGAGATATAAAATAGTGACCATTAACCCTACATTACCACACAGGAGATTGAGATATAAAACAGTGACCATTAACCCTACATTATCACACAGGAAGAATTGAATATAACAGGGACCATTAACCCCCATTACCACACAGGAGATTGAGATATAAAACAGTGACATTAACCCCTACATTACCACACGGAGATTGAGATATAAAACGTGACCATTAACCCTACATTACCAACAGAATGAGATTATAACAGTGACCATTACCCCTACATTACCACACAGAGATTACATAATAAAACAGTGACCATTAACCCTACATTACCACACAGGAGATTGAGATATAAAACAGTGACCATTAACCCTACATTACCACACAGGAGATAGAATATAAAACATGACCATTAACCCTACATTACCACCAGGAGACTGAGATATAAAACAGTGACCATTAACCCCTACATTACCACACAGGAGATTGAGATATAAACAGTGACTATTAACCCCTCATTACCACCAGGAGATTGAGATATAAAACAGTGACATTAACCCACATTACCACACAGGAGATTGAGATATAAAACAGTGACCATTAACCCCTACATTCCACACAGAGATTGAATTAAACAGTGACATTAACCCTATTACCACACAGGAGATGAGATATAAAACAGTGACCATTAACCCCTACATTACCACACAGGAGATGGAATAAAACAGGGACTTTAACCCTACATTACCACACAGGAGATTGAGTATAAACAGTGACATTAACCCCTACATTACCACACAGGAATTGAGATAAAAACAGTGACCATTAACCCCTACATTACCACACAGGGATTGAGATATAAACAGTGACCATTAACCCTACATTACACACAGAGATTGATGATTAAACAGTGACCATTACCCTACATTACCACACAGGAGATTGAGATATTAAACAGTGGACCATTAACCCTACATTACCAAACCGAGAGACTGAGATATAAAACAGTGACCATTAACCCCACATTACCACACAGGAGATTGAGATATAAAACGTACTATTAACCCCTACATTACCACACAGGAGATTGAGATATAAAACATGACATTACCCCTACATTATCACACAGAGATTGAGATATAAAACAGCGACCATTAACCCATCAGTACCACACAGGAGATTGAGATAAAAACAGTGACATTACCCCTACATTACCACACAGGAGACTGAGTATAAAACAGTGACCATTAACCCCTACATTACCACACAGGAGATTGAGATATAAACAGTGACTATAACCCCTACATTACCACACAGGATTGAGATATAAACAGTGACATTAACCCCCTACATTACCACACAGGAGATTGAGATATAAACATGACATTAACCCCTACATTCCCACACAGGAGATGAGATATAAACAGTGACATTAACCCCTACATTCCCAGAACAGGAATTGACATATAAAACAGTGACATTAACCCTACATTACCACACCAGGAGATTGAGAATATAAAACAGTGACCATTAACCCTACATTCCACACAGGAGATTGAGATATAAAACATGACCATTACCCTACATTACCACACAGGGATTGAGATATAAACAGTGACATTACCCTACATTACCACACAGGAGATTGAGATATAAACAGTGACCATTAACCCCTACATTACCACACAGGAGATTGAGATATAAACAGTGACCATTAACCCTACATTACCACACAGGGAGAAATAAAACAGTGACCATTAACCCCTACATTACCACACAGGAGATTGAGATATAAAACAGTGACCATTAACCCTACATTACCACACAGGAGATTGACATATAACAGTGACCATTAACCCCTACATTACACACCAGGAGATTGGATATATAAACATGACCATTAACCCTACATTACCACACAGGAGATTATAAAACAGTGACCATTAACCCCTACATTACCACACAGGAGATTGAGATATAATAGTGACATAACCATATTACCAACAGAGATGAGATATAAACAGTGACCATTACCCTACATTATCACACAGGAGATTGAGATATAAACATGGCCATTAACCCCTACATTACCACACAGGAGATTGAGATATAAACAGTGACCATTAACCCTACATTACCACACAGGAGATTGAGATATAAAACAGTGACCATTAACCCTACATTACCAGACAGGAGACTGAGATATAAAACAGTGACCATTAACCCCTACATTACCACACAGGAGATTGACATATAAAACAGTGACCATTAACCCTACATTACCACACAGGAGATTGACATATAAACAGAATCATTAACCCTACATTCCCACACAGGAGATTGAGATATAAAACATTGACATACCCCTACATTCCCACACAGGAGATTGAGATATAAACAGTGTCCATTAACCCTACATTACCACACAGGAGATAGAGATATAAAACAGTGTCCATTAACCCCTACATTACCACAACAGGAGATTGAGATATAACAGTGTCCTAACTCATTACCACACGGATTGGATAAAACGTACCATTAACCTACATTACCACACAGGAGATTGAGATATAAAACAGTGACCATTAACCCTACATTACCACACAGGAGATTGAGATATAAAACAGTGACATTAACCCACATTACCACACGGAGATTGAGATATAAAACGTGACATTAACCCTACTTACCACACAGAGATTGAGAATAAAACAGTGACCATTACCCTACATACCACACAGGAGATAGAGATATAAAAGTGACTTACCCTACATTACCACACAGAGATTAAGATATAAAACAGTGACCATTAACCCTACATTACCACACAGGAGTTGAGATATAAAACAGTGACCATTAACCCTCCATTACACACAGGAGATTGAGATATAAAACAGTGACCATTAACCCTACATTACCACACAGGAGATTGAGATTAAACAGTGACCATACTATATCTGTTGTATTCAATAGATCAACTGGACTTGAAATGTAGTTCCTTGAAGACGTTTCGCTAGTCATCCGACTGGCTTTCTCAATTCAGAAACTTGTACAAGAATCTGTGGCAATTATGTACCCTGGAAATCCAATTAGCATATCACGCCAGGTGTTAAGGGTGTGATTAGATAGTGGCTAAAGGTGTTATGCTTTAAATTACCGAACAACACACTGAGGCAGCAATTGGTACATACCCGAAAGCCCAATACCAAAACACAAGAAAGCGACATCATATACGCAGTGCAGTGCAGTGAGAATGCTCTGATTGTATGTGGGGGAAACCAAACAGCAACTGCATCAACGTATGCCCAGCACAGAAAGCCAATTCCTCGGGTCAGGACTCACCGTGTATCTGCATCTTAAGGATAAAGACATACCTTTGAAGATTGTAATGTTAACATCTGGCGAAGGAACGTGACGGTTCAAGAGAGTGTTAAGGAGGCCATTTATGTGAAATAAAGAAAACAAAGCTAATAGAGTGGGGGGGGTCGACACCAACTGTCTGCCATGTACAATGCTTGTTTAACACTTACTTGGGCGTTCCTATAACACCTCTTAGCCACTATCTAATCACACCTAACACCTGGCTGTATATGCTAATTGGGATTTTCCAGGGTACATAATTGCCACAGATTCTTACAAGTCATCTGAATTGAGAAAGCCAGTCGGATGACAGCGAAACGTCTTCAAGAACTACATTTCAAGTCCAGTTGATCTAATTGAATACAACAGATATACCAGACCGGGATGAAGAGACCTTCACAGCACATGTACCATTAACCCTACTTACCACACAGGAGATTGAGATATTAAACAGTGACCATTAACCCTACATTACCACACAGAGATAGAGATATAAACAGTGACCATTAACCCTACATTACTACACAGGAGATTGAGATATAAAACAGTGACCATTACCCCTACATTACCACACGAAGATTGAGATATAAACAGTGACATTAACCCTACATTACACACAGGAGATTGAGATATAAACGTGACCATTACCCTACATTACTACACAGGAGATTGAGAATATAAAACAGTGACATTAACCCTACATTACTACACAGGAGATTGAATATAAAACAGTGACCATTACCCTACAACCACACAGGAGATTGAGATAAAACAGTGACATTAACCCCTACTACACCAGAGATTGAGATATAAAACAGTGACCATTAACCCTACATTACCACACAGGAGATATAGATATAAAACCAGTGACTATTAACCCCTACATTACCACACAGGAGATTGAGATAAAAACAGTGACATTAACCCTACTTACCACACAGGAGATTGAGATATAAAACAGTGACATTAACCCTATTACCACACAGGAGATAGAGATATAAACAGGACATTACCCCTACATTACCACACAGGAGATGAGATATAAAACAGTGACATTAACCCCTACATTACCACACACGAGATTGAGATATAAAACAGTGACCATTAACCCTACATTACACACAGGAGATTGGAGATATAAAACAGTGACATTAACCCTACATTACCACACAGGAGATGAGATATAAACAGTGACCATTAACCCTACATTACCACACAGGATATTGAGATATAAAACAGTGACATTAACCCTACATTACCACACAGGAGATTGAGATATAAAACGTGACATAAACCCTACATACCACACAGGAGATGAGATATAACAGTGACATTAACCCTACATTACCACACAGAGATTGAGATATAAAACAGTGACTATTAACCCCTACATTACCACACAGGAGATTAGATATAAAAACAGTACCATTCCCCTACATTACCACACAGGAGATTGAGATATAAACATGACATTAACCCCTACATACACACAGGAGATTGAGATATAAAAACAGTGACCATTAACCCTACATTACCACACAGGATATTGAGATATAAAACAGTGACATTAACCCTACATTGCCACACAGGAGATTGAGATATAAACAGTGACCATTAACCCTACATTACCACACAGGAGATTGAGATATAAAACAGTGACATTAACCCCTACATTACCACACAGGAGATTGAGATATAAACAGTGACATTAACCCTACATTACCACACAGGAGATTGAGATATAAAACAGTGACCTTAACCCCTACATTACCACACAGGAGATTGAGATATAAAACAGTGACATTAACCCTACATTACCACACAGGAGTGAGATATAAAACAGTGACCATTAACCCTACATTACCACACAGGAGATTGAGATATAAAACAGTGACCATTAACCCTACATTACCACACAGGAGATTGAGATATAAAACAGTGACCATTAACCCTACATTACCACACAGGAGATTGAGTATTAAACAGTGACATTAACCCACCTACATTACCACACAGTAGATTGGAATAAAAACAGTGACCATTAACCCTACATTACCACACAGGAGATTGAGATATAAAACAGTGACATTAACCCCTACATTACCACACAGGAGATTGAGATATAAACAGTGACATTAACCCCTACATTACCACACAGGAGATTGAGATATAAAACAGTGTCCATTAACCCTACATTACCACACAGGAGATTGAGATATAAAACAGTGACATTAACCCCTACATTACCACACAGGAGATTGAGATATAAAACAGTGACCATTAACCCTACATTACCACACAGGAGATTGAGATATAAAACAGTGACGTTAACCCTACTTATACCACAAAGGAGATTGAGATATAAAACAGTACATTAACCCATTACCACACAGGAGATTGAGATATAAAACAGTGACATTAACCCTACATTACCACACAGGAGATTGAGATATAAAACAGTGACATTAACCCCTACATTACCACACGGAGATTGAGATATAAAACAGTGACATTAACCCTACATTACCACACAGGAGATTGAGATATAAAACAGTTGACATTAACCCTACATTACCACACAGGAGATGAGATATAAAACAGTGACATTAACCCCCATTACCACACAGGAGATTGAGATATAAACAGTGACTTCTCCCTCATTACCACACAGGAGATGAGATATAAAACGTGACCATTAACCCTACATTACCACACAGGAGATTGAGATATTAAACATGACCATTAACCCTACATTACCCACAGGAGATTGAGATATAAAACAGTGACCATTAACCCTACATTACCACACAGGAGATTGAATATAAAAACAATGGAACTACAACTCTCCCTCTTCTTGAACAGAGGATTCTGGGAGAGATACCATCGGGTGCAGTGATAAAACAGTGGAATGTCACTAAGGCTTATAATATGAATGAACCCCCACTGTAATGACAAGCCTCTACCCTGACCTGCAGCACTGACAGGCCTTCCTTTCCCTCCAACCTGTGTCCAGTGCCTCCATTCCCATTACCTATGTGAGTGACAGGATGCCGACATCTTCCCAGCCAACCACACATATGACCGGACTCAGGCTGTGCTGCTTCTTATAGGAGGCGGGGCTACAGAGGTGCAACGCGCGGGGCGTATCCTTTGTGCAGTGCGGGACTATTGCGGCGTTGTTTGCAATGATAGTTGTTTGAGCGGGTGGGCGTGGCTATCCATGTAAGATTGACCTGTGTGGTCACAACGGGCACGTATGTTGATTCAATGCTCTCCGTGATGACGAAAGTCCCATACACCGGTTTCCATGACCTAAAAGCTGGTGTGACGTAAGATCGTTTTTCACGTTACTATGTATCTGATCAATGTGAAGTTGTTATACTTCCCCCTTGGGCAAACAATAAATCGTTATTTGTTTGCAACTAGTGTGCTCCTCTGATCTTTGCATTTACTGGATATCGTCTGCCCCACCTAACAGTTGCCCTTATTGTGTGCTAGAGTACCCTTTTCAGGAATTTAGCCTAGTCCCACAACTAGATACCGGTCATATCCAGTTGTACTATTCTCTATAACAATATAATACATAAGTGTGATATTGATAATGGGAGCTGCAGTGGTATATATCCTATAAAATCACTCAGCTATGTCCTAAGTGACTCATTCCTTATATTATATAATACATAAGTGTGATATTTGATAAGGGAGCTGCAGTGGTATATATCCTTATAAAAATCACTCAGCTATGTTACTAAGTGACTCATTCCTTATATTATATAATACATAAGTGTGTATTTTATAACGGGAGCTGCAGTGGTATATATCCTTATAAAAATCACTCAGCTATGTCACTAAGTGACTCATTTCTTATATCCCACTGCTCGCGCCCTCCAGTGTTCTTCCTGGACAATCTCAGCATTTTGCAGTGTTTAACTTCACAAACGGAACCTGCTGGAGCTGCTTCCTGTCACTTCATAACCAATGTCTCTCTCATCTCCTCCACAAAGATTTGTAAAAAACCCCATAGATGCTGGGCTGGGGATGTTCCTTTCTACTGGGTTTAAGTTACAGATGGTAGCTTGGGGGGTTTAAATTAAGGTGAAATAGAGACAAGACTAGAATTTAAAATGCGAATGGGGTGAAGGAATCAGATACTTATGTATTATAGAAAGAATACGCCACTTTATATTAAAGGATATTACCTATAAGGGGCGCATCCCTTTTATATAGTTAAAAGATAGGTTTGAATAGCAGAGATGATAAACCACCAAAACAAACTCTATCTTTATATTGATGGCTTATATTTTTTAGTTGTTTTTTTAATATAGAGAAATCTTACTGTTTGAAAGGTGAATGTCTTTGTACAGCGAACATGTGGCCGAGCATTGTTTGGGTGGTTGGTTGATTAGAAACAAGAACCCCCACAGGGCCGCTGACCAAACAGGGTTCGTCTCTGAAGGCCACCCCCTTTAGATTCACTGAACCGTGTTGTGTTTTGGGGATTGCAATTGAAGGGTAACCGCCATCAGAGCCAGGAGAAAGATTTGAAGAAAAATGACCCATCAGTAAAAGACGGTTTTTTTGCCTTATAACTCGGCCGCTGGGACAGTATGACACGGTGTCTTATCGAAGCAGGACACATAGGTGTTTCTTTCCAAGCTGGGTACAGTGAAGGGTTTCTCCAAAGCTGGGGACACATGAAGGGGTTTCTCTTTCTAAAGCTGGTACAAACATAAGGGTTTCTTCTTCCTTCTCCAAAGCGGGGTACACATGAAGGGATTCTTCTAAGCTGGTACACAGGAAGGGTTTCTTCCTAAAGCTAGGTACACATGAAGGGTTTCCATAAAGCTGGGTACACATGAAGGGGTTTCTTCCATAAAGCTGGGAACACATGAAGGGTTTTTCTAAAGCAGTACAGAAGGGTTTCTCATAAAGCTAGGTACACCGAAGGGTTTCTTCCTAAAGCAGGTCCATGAAGGGTTTCGTAAAGTGGTACACATTAAGTTCTTCCTAACGTGGTCACATGAAGGGTTCTTCATAAAGCTGGGTACACATGAAGGGATTCTTCATAAGCTGGTAACAGGGTCTTCATGTGGACACATAAGGTTTCTTCGTAAGCGGGTACCATGAAGGGTTTCTTCATAAAGCTGGGTACACATGAAGGGATCTTCATAAAGCTGGGTACACATGAAGGTTTCTTCCTAAAGCTAGGTACACATGAAGGGTTTCTTCATAAAGCTAGGTACATCTGAAGGGCTTCTTCGTAAAGCTAGGTACACATAAAGGGTTTCTTATAAGCTGGGTACACATGAAGGTTTTCTTCCTAAGCTGGGTACACATGAGTTTTCTTCCTAAAGCTGGGTACACATGAAGGTTTCTTCCTAAAGCTGGTAACCATGAAGTTTCTTCATAAAGCTGGGTACACATGAAGGGATTCTTCATAAAGCTGGGTACACATGAAGGGATTCTTCATAAAGCTGGGTACACATGAAGGGATTCTTCATAAGCTGGGTACACATAAGGTTTCTTCTGTAAGCTGGGTACACATGAAGGGTTTCTTTCTTCTTAAAGCTGGGTACACATTAGGGTTTCTTCCTAAGCTGGGTACACATTAGGGTTTTCTTCATAAGCTGGGTACACATGAAGGGTTTCTTCATAAAGCTGGGTACACATGAAGGGATTCTTCATAAAGCTGGGTACACATGAAGGGATTCTTCATAAAGCTGGGTACACATTAAGGTTTCTTCGTAAAGCTGGGTACACATGAAGGGTTTCTTCATAAAGCTGGGTACACATGAAGGGATTCTTCATAAAGCTGGGTACACATGAAGGTTTCTTCCTAAAGATAGGTACACATGAAGGGTTTCTTCATAAAGCTAGTACATCTGAAGGGCTTCTTCGTAAATCAGGTACACATAAAGGGTTTCTTCTTCATAAAGCTGGGTACACATGAAGGTTTCTTCCCTAAAGCTGGGTACACAGAAGTTTTCTTTATAAAGCTGGTACATCTGAAGGGCTTCTTCGTAAAGCTAGGTACACATGAAGGGTTTCTTCATAAAGCTAGGTACATCTGAAGGGCTTCTTCGTAAAGCTAGGTACACATAAAGGGTTTCTTCATAAAGCTGGGTACACATGAAGGTTTCTTCCTAAAGCTGGGTACACATGAAGGTTTCTTTATAAAGCTAGTGTACTATCTGAAGGGCTTCTTCGTAAGGCTAGGTACACATGAGGGTTTCTTCATAAAGCTAGGTACATCTGAAGGGCTTCTTCGTAAAGCTAGGTACACATAAAGGGTTTCTTCATAAAGCTGGGTACACATGAAGGTTTCTTCCTAAAGCTGGGTACACATGAAGGTTTTATTATATAAGTCTAGGTACATCTGAAGGGCTTCTTCGTAAAGCTAGGTACACATGAAGGGTTTCTTCATAAGCTAGGTACATCTGAAGGGCTTCTTCGTAAGCTAGGTACACATAAAGGGTTTCTTCATAAAGCTGGGTACACATGAATGTTTCTTCTTCTTAAAGCTGGGTACACTAAGTTTCTTTATAAACTAGGTACATTGAAGGGCTTCTTCGTAAAGCTAGGTACAATGAAGGGTTTTCTTCATAAAGCTAGGTAAATCTGAAGGGCTTCTTCGTAAAGCTAGTACACATAAAGGTTTCTTTCATAAGCTGGTACACATGAAGGTTTCTCTCTTCCTAAAGCTGGTACACATGAAGGTTTCTTTATAAGCTAGGACATCTGAAGGGCTTTCTTCGTAAAGCTAGGTACACATGAAGGTTTCTTCATAAAGCTAGTACATCTGAAGGGCTTCTTCGTAAAGCTAGGTACACATAAAGGGTTTCTTCATAAAGCTGGGTACACATGAAGGTTTCTTCCTAAAGCTGGGTACACATGAAGGGTTTCTTCCTAAAGCTGGGTACACATGAAGGTTTCTTCCTAAAGCTGGGTACACATGAAGGTTTCTTCCTAAAGCTGGGTATACATGAAGGGTTTCTTCCTAAAGCTAGGTACACATGAAGGTTTTTCTTTATAAGCTGGGTACACATGAAGGGTTTTCTTCCTAAAGCTGGTACACATGAAGGGTTTCTTATAAAGCTGGGACATGAAGTTTTTCTTTATAAAGCTGGGTACACACGAAGGGTTCTTCTTAAGCTGGGTACACATGAAGGGTTTCTTCCTAAGCTGGGTACACATGAAGGTTTCTATGAAGGTTTCTTCCTAAAGCTGGTACACTGAAGGTTTCTTCTCTAAAGCTGGGTATACATGAAGGGTTCTTTTCTTCCTAAAGCTAGGTACACTGAAGGGTTTCTTTATAAGCTGGGTACCATAAGGGTTTCTTCCTAAAGCTGGGTACACATGAAGGGTTTCTTTATAAAAGCTGGGACACTGAGGGTTTCTTTAAACTGGTACCACCGAAGGGTTTCTTCTTAAAGCTAGGTACACATAGGGTTTCTTCATAAAGCTTGGTCAAGACAAATGACTGTCGGTCCCCACACCCACACCATTCGATATTCTACCAGACTGTTCCCCAAAGGAACACCTTTATATGTTATCAGCCAGGCTGGTGTGACTTTTTTTCCTGGTTAAGAAGCTTCACTTTAACACATCCTGTACATGTAAATGGTTTCTCCCTTGTGGATTTTTTGGAGCCTACAAGAAGCGTCTTTATGTGAAAAGCCTTTTTCGCATTCAAAAGGTTTTTCATTTGATTTTTTAAGTTATTTTTCCTTTTGCTGTTCAAAGAGAATGTTGGGCCTCTTCTCTCGCATATGACTTTCCTGTATGACGATACGGCTGTTCTCGGCAGAAAACTATTTCCCAGGTTCTTTGTGTATCACAGGTTTTCCATGTTTATGAACAATACATTTTGTTATTGAAGCTTTAATCACATTCTTTGCAGGTAAATGTTTTTTTCTGGGAAAACTTCCCCAGGTTTTGCACACATAAAATGTTTCTCCCCTTTTTGAACTTTTTGATGGCAGAGTAGTTCCTTTTTACAAAGCTTTTCCCACAGATTACTACCTTTAAATGGTTTCTCCTTGTGTGAATTTTATGTGTGGGTGTAAAAACTATGCTTATAAGCTAAGCTCTTCCCACATATTTTACAAGTAAATGGTTTCTCCTCTGTGAACATTCATATAACTATTGAGCCTTCTTCTTAAAGGAAAGCTTTTAGCAATACTGTCACACCATGGCTTCTCAATTAATTAAGTTTGTTGGTGACATTGATGTCTACTCTTTATTACATTTCTCACATTTATAAAGCTTCATTCCTCTGTGAATGTCATGGTGCTTTAGTAATGTTCTCACTATTACACAAACAGAGCGTACTCCTTCCCATAATACACAGACAGTCCGTACCCCTTCCCATAATACACAGACAGTCCATACCCCTTCCCATATTACACAGACAGTCCGTACCCCTTCCCATAATACACGACAGTCCGTACCCCTTCCCATATTACACAGACAGTCCGTACCCTCTCCATATACACGACATCGTACCCCTTCCCATATTACATCAACAGTCCGTACCCCTTCCCATAATACACAGACAGTCCGACCCCTTCCCATAATACACAGACCAGTCCGGTACCCCTTCCCATAATACACCAGCCAGTCCGTCCGCCTTCCCATATTCGAGCCCATCAGATCCACCCACTCCTCCCCCTTCCCATAATACGGGCATACTCCCTTTCCTCCGCCTTCCCATAATACACAGACGTCCGTACCCAGACATTCCTACCTCCTCGCAGTCGTACCCTGTCAATTCGACCTCTAGTCGTCTGCTTTGGATAGACAGGTCCGTACCCCTTCTCCATCCCTCTTCTTTTTTTTCTTTTCAATATCCTTACCCCTGTTGTAGTTTTGTGCCTATATACACCTGTTGATCAGGTGCCGGTTTCTCCAGTTCCTTGTCCCATTCCTAACACAGACAGTCCGTACCCCGCCCATTCGTTGTTAGGGACATTTTCCTTGTATCTTTGTTTTCTCGGTTAGCCCCGTTCCCGAGGTGATGGTTTTGTGTTCTCACTGTAGTAAAGAAGGGTGACGGTCCGGGCCATTAGTGATAGTCGATTCAGACAGTGCCGGTTGATTGGTATCGCCGGCCCATCTTGAAACAGACAGGCGACGCCGGCCCATAGATTATCACAGGCTTCAGCGGGTGCGTACCCCGTCCTGCCGGGCGGGAAACACAACAGCCGGTTTTTGTCCTCGTTTTGGCCCATAAGAACCTGTGGGAGCTTTTGCTTTTCACGAGCTGCCTGGCGTCGGAGGGTAGGGAGGCAGTCCTCTTGGCCCGTGACCCCGCCCAAAGACAGGTGTTACGTATGACAGCACGGTTCCGGGCTGCGAGAGTGTGGACACAACAGCCACCCCGTGTTGCTGGCCGTGTCAAGCACGAGACGGCCAGACCCCGGGCCCAGAAGACCACAGGGAGACCCCGGCCCAGGAACGGCGTCTCCGAACCGACCCCGGCCCAGAAGACACAACAGCCACCCCGGCCCAGAGGACACAACACCAGATCCGGTGGCCGGCCTCGTTTAGATAGTTTGCACAACAGGCGCGGCTGGTCCGGGGCCAGGAGACACAACAGGCCGTCCGTCCCGCCCAGAGACACACAGCCGAGGTTCTCGCCCCGGCCAGAGACACACAGCCAGAACCCCCGGCCAAACAGACACACATTGTTGCCGGGGGTCCTTCTCTTTGCTGGGTGGTGATTTGGCCCAGAAACACGTGGCTCTCGCAGGTGGTGGCCGACCCCGGCCCAGGATGTGTGTTTTTGATCACGCAACTGGGCCAGCCCGGGCGTCGCAGAGACTTAGCCACTGCCGGCCCAGAGGTACATCAGGTCAGTTGCGTGAGTGCGCCCGGCCCAGAGGACACAACAGGCCGACCCCGTCCCAGTTCTTGTTGGGTGTTTGTCAGTGCAACAGGGGCCGGGGAAACCCCGGCCCAGAAGACACGGGACAGCCCTACCCCGGCCCGAGACCTCAGGCCTGCTATGGGCCCGACCGCGGCCCAGGAGGAGACAGACAGCCCGTTTGCCCCCGGCCAGAGACAACAACAGGCGCAACCCCCCCCAACACAAACAGCTCGACCCCGCCCTGTTGGGACACAACACCGGGTACCCGCCGCTTGGCCCGGAACACACATGCGGGCCAACCCCGCCAAGGGCCACAACACCCAACCCCGCCCAAACACAACCCGCCCCGGCCCAAGACACCGGCTCGCACCCAACCCCGGCCCAGAGACAACAACACCACCCCCCAACCAACACCACCCCGGGTGTTGTGGTTCTGCTTGAGGTGTGTTGACACAACAGGCCCGCGGAACCGCCGCCCAAACACAACACCCCCCCCGGGACACACCACCAAAGCCCCGCTGCTTGGAGAACACAACAGTGGGGAACCCCCCGAAAACACACCACCCCCCCAAACAGGCCAGCGCAGGACCTCGCCCAAAGGCCTCAACACCTTGGACCCCCCCGAGGTGAAAGACCGACAATCTTGCTTGTGGGCCACCCCGCTCCAGAGGGAGGTTTGGGGCTCTCACGCCAGGCCCAGACCGCCCAAGACACAACCGGTGTGTGCGACCCCGCCAACCCAAACAACCCCCCCCCAACACACAGCCGACCCCCCAGAAAGAACAGGACAGGCCGCCCCGGGGGCCAGGAGGGACAACACAACAGGCACGCGTTGTCCCAGGAAGGACACAACAGGGACCCCGGGCATGGAGGACCGGTCTGAAAGACGGACAACAACCGGGGGCCGACCCCGTGTCCAGGGAGGAGACCACAGGGCAGTGGTGCTGTGGGGGGAAAGTCGCGTGTGGGGGCCGGGTTCGCGTGCGTGATCCACAACACCACCCCGCCCAAGTGGGTGGTCAACCCAACGGGCGTGTTGCTGGCGGTTTGGGCCCAGGTGGGGAACACCCACCCCGCCCCAAGTGGGGTGACCAACACCCCCGCCCAAGGACACACAGCCCACCCCGCCCAAAGCACAGGTACACGAGACCCTAATATTGAGAATTACTGGTATTAATACATATACTGTAGTTCTGGTTAGTACAGGTATACTATATAATATTGAGAATTGCTGGTATTTAATTTATACATATACTGTAGTTCTGGTTAGTACATGTATACTATATAATATTGAGAATTACTGGTATTAATACATATACGGTAGTTCTGGTTAGTACAGGTATACTATATAATATTGAGAATTACTGGTATTAATACATATACTGCAGTTCTGGTTAATTCTTTTTATTGTCAGGAAGTATCTCCCCCCCTTTATAGCTGTTTTTTTGGCCTTCCTCTGAATTAACTGTTAGGTTGGGTTAATGAGTCTTGAGGTTTTGGGGATCCTAGTAAATATGTTGTTTGGGGGGTGGTGTGGGGGGTGGACACGACCTTTGAAGACACAAGCAATAAGTGTTAGTAAAATTCAATGAAGATAAGGTAAAGACAGAAGGGAAGAATAAACAGTGAAACCCAGTAAAAACAACAAATAAAGGAAATGGAGAATCATAGCACGTGGAAAATGGGATAAGTTGGTTACCTTTTTATATCAAGGGAATTATGGGTGATAGGAAACACACATCTGACACTGTTTAGTTTTTCTGGCCTTTTAATGCAAGATGAACTCTAGGCATTTTTTGTAACCTACATTTGTTACTGCATACAAAAAATCCTACGCTCGCCCTAAGCAACAATATGTACACATATCATATCAGTGCCATGCAATCATTCATGTTTGCAGACTTTTTCAAGTTTTCTCTAGGTCAGAGAACCTTTGGTGTATTCTGGTATCAAATATTAATAAGACTGAAGTGAGTAGAATGGCTAAAATTGCATTGCCAGCTCCAACGCAATATTCTTTTAATTTGAAAAGAAACTAATGTGACTGTAGAACTAATTCACAAATATCTTATGTGATTGTGGAAATCAATGTTTTCACTATAACCATTCATTACTATCTACAGGAACATTGAGTGATTTAGGCAGGATTATCACTGAA
The DNA here is from genome assembly GCA_019447015.1 of Hymenochirus boettgeri. Classification (NCBI taxonomy): domain Eukaryota; kingdom Metazoa; phylum Chordata; class Amphibia; order Anura; family Pipidae; genus Hymenochirus; species Hymenochirus boettgeri. Next base: position 4,260,060 of record CM033477.1, on the reverse strand, counting down.
CTTCCACGACATATCACAGCTTTATGATGTTTTAAGCTTCATACACATGTGTGATCGTGGGTGCCGAACCGCGACACAAGATGTGATGAGAATTTGTTACAGTCGACAATCATGCCGTCAATGGACATTCAGTCGGGCCTCAGTGCCCAATTCGCCAGGTATGCATGAGCAGATTTTTCAGCCATTTCCATGCATTGGTCAGTCAGTCCGAAAAATCTACAGCAGTTTTGTCATTGCCAGGATGGGATGAATGAGTGATCGGGCATGTTGGTAAATCATGGCTGAATGTGCAGGCTTGTATGGAATGCACAATCGGTTGTGGCTAACTGTCGGCCGTGGCTACTTTGCTGGTCAGGATGAAAAATTCCTTTGTGTGTACCCAGCCTTAAGTGTACACACGTGCGATTGTGGGTCCTATCTGCGATGCAGGATGATGCACGAACGTCCTCTTTGCCCGACAATTGGTAAGTGTATGGTCGCTCATTCGACTGAAATCCCCATTTGGGTAGTCATTGTTAATGATCTGTGGGTCAAATCATCAAAGATGCCCAGCTGAACGCCCATACACTGTCAATAGTCCGTACACCATCTTGCATCGCAGGTCAGGCCCCGTGATCACACGTTTTATCATTTCTCCCAGTCTCCATCCAATCATGGGGACCAGTGATTTGTAAATAGAAAAATTGACCTACGAAGTATCTGGAAAACATGGAACACAATAGACTTTAGTCACATCATTTTTATCTATACCTCTTTCTGTAGCCTACGTCAAGATGACCCGTATAATTTATGCTCTTTTCAAAACTCCCCCCTATCCTTTTCTGACCATTGAGGATTTGCAGAGTTTCAGCCCCAACCTTGTTTTGGGCCAGAACTCCAGGTTCTGCATTTTAAATTTCATAGTTCAGGCATGGAACTTTAGTTTTTTTGAACAAAGTTCTGAACGGAATCTACATTAAATTCTACAGTCCTGCCAGCTGAACCAACTCCCAGCAGGTCTGTTCATCTCTACTCACCAAAGCTCATGCTTCTTTACTCAACATGAGGTTAATTGTCTGAAGTTAGTTGACTTATTTTTGCCAGTATTACCCTAAGCACGATTCTTTTTTCTACTTAACAAGAAGTGGCAAATACCCCTTATGTGATTACCTGAAATATGATTCCCTTAACGGAAAAGGACACTATTGAATAATTAACTAATGTAATTTCAGAATATCTTTCTTCTTAGATTAAGTAACTTTGGTGTGACTTTCTTATTCAAACAAAGCCCATAACAGATTTAGCAGGTTAAATGGCAGTAATGTAGTTGACCTTTCTAGTGCTTTAATCTAAAGTGACATACGCTCCTTAGAAGGGAAATTTATCTATTTGCTAAAAAAAAGGTGGAGATTTAGAACTGGGACACAGCTTAGCTCAGTGCTGTGGCAGATAAGGTATTAAGCTGGGCAATCAGTGATCTGACACAATGCAAATGTTCTTGGCACAAGAATTAGTACATTTTGAGCATTTGCCAGCATATCTGCCCTCAGATTAGCTCTAAATCAAAACTGCATTAAAATAATATTTTGTCACATTCAGGGTTAGTTTCAGGCTAAGATAGAGGAGGCCCTAGGGCAGAAAGTGTTATATAATATACATATATAATGTGTCATAATAACACATATAATTATTAATCTTTACATTAATATTTTCAATTTTCTTAAATAACTAGTTCAAGGATGTTCACCCCAAAGCCCTCTAATGTTTACAAATGTGCAACTCCTAGAATTCCCCAGAGAGGTAACAATAAAGCTTTCACTGTAAGTCCTTATTTTAATGCTGTAGTTTATTTGAAAAGGCTGTTATGGATGCAATAAAACCTGTCTGTGCCCTATATTTAAAGGGTATGTCCAACCTTAAAACAAAAAACTGGGGGCTTGTCAGTTATCTGCCCACAGCCTTGGGCAGATAATGTCGGTCGGTCGGTCCGAATTATTGTATGGTGTGTACCTAGCTTTACTCTACCCGCATGGGGACAATAAAAATCCTTAAATATCTGGTTAGTAATGCCGGTAATAATGTGCAAAATATATCAGTTGTGGTTGGGGGCGGGTAACTGACAATTCACAGTCTCTTTTGTTTTGATTTTTTTTTGCCATTGGTTGGCGCACTTTTGATTTCATGTGATCTGTGCTTGGCAGCAAGTTGATATCAACATCTCATCCTTATACTAATTATTAGGAGCCAAAACCCTTCTGACTGCTGCACATGGGATACTCAAAGAGGCACTGAAAATGTATTGATGTCTAAGGCTGGGTACACAGCAGCCGCTATTTACGGCCAACCGACCGATTCATGGCACTTTCGGTTCGGATGAACGAAAGATCAGACGCGTTGGAAAATTACGATCGATCGTGCACATTTTCGCCACGGCTGAATTTGCTGCGACCGATGGACATTTGTCCCAGCCGAGCGCTCGCTACGAGCAAGCTCGGCTGGGACAAATGTCCATTGGTTGCAGCAAATTCAGCCAAGGATGAAAATGCGAAAGGTCAGATGCGTTGGAAAATTACGATCGATCGCGTGGTTCCCTATGGGAGTGCTCGATCGATTGTTCGCATTTTCGCCATGGCTGAATTTGTTGCGACCGACAGACATTTGTCCCGGCCGAGCGCTTGCGCGTAGCGATCACTCGGTCGGGACAAATAGCCCTCAGTGTGTACCCAGCCTAACGGTAGTAAATAGTCATTTTGATCAAGGAAGTTTGGGAAAGAAAGATGGCCTTGAAATTGTGTCATATTGATTAGTAAGTTGTTGACTCTATAATAGGTGCCTTGTGGCCCATTGACCCAGTCTCATTTTCTCGTTTTTAATTTTTGGTGAAATTGGAAGATTCTAAATTTCGCCATAAAAATTATTAATCTACAATGTTGAACAGACTATGGGGCATATTTATAAACAATTGCTATTTTCGCCATCTCGCTATCGCAGAACATCACAATGACAAATAGCGCTATTTTCGCCTGATTTATAAAAATGCTTGCTTTCACCTTTGCGGAAAAGTATTGCTGAGGCGATGTGTGGCGATAGCTTTCGCCTTATTCATTGCGTTAAGTGTGGTATCACTGCGAAAAGAGAGATTGCTCTCTAGTGTAATTTCACAGCTATTTTGTCACTTATTTAAATAAGCTATTTATAAATAGGTGAAATTTCGCCCTTCTGCCCCTTTACTCCCTTTTGTTGCTTTTCTTGCAGTTTTACCAGAATCTTCGCCAAACATCATTACTTACTGGAATGTTCCATTAACATGACTATTCCTTACACAATGCTATGGAATGTTCCCATATTAATGTAAATAGAGAATATTCGCCTTTTGAGCGTTACACTATCATCCTATTAATAAAATAGAGAAAATTTGCACTACACTATTACACTATTTATATATTTGGCTGAAAAATACACCAACTGTGTTAGGCTATTTTTAAATAACAAAGATAGGTGTTCTGTGTGTATTAACCAATTTAATACTACTTTGAAAAACCACCAGGGAGTATTACCTATTTACCATCATATGTGCTGAGCTTTTTCAGCATTATTAGTGGTACTTTTTGCTAGATAATTTTCATTTTTGATGAAAATTCTCCTTTTTAATAGCTTTGATGAAAGGAAAAGTTCAAAGTTTAAAAAATTGTGGTAAAGGCTGGTGGGGAAAAAAAATCAAAAATAATGCTTTATAAATATGTCCCTCAGACCCCCATTTGACTTTATTGGTAAATAAAGAAAATTGGAACCTTTAAAAAAAAAAAAAAAAATCTTTAAAAAGTGAAAAAAGTAACCTTAAGGGCACAGCCACACTGCAACGCAAACGCAATTGAGATCGCATGAGATTTCATGTGGGATTTCGTTGCGTTTGCGCATGTGTTTTTTTCATTAAGTATTGAAAAACGCATGTGATTGTGATCTAAAATGATGAACGCAAATCGCAATCGTAACACACCCGAAAACGTGCATTTTCGGTGCGTTGCCGCATTTTCAGTGATATGAAAAAAACGCAAACGCAAGCGCAAAAAAACCCCAAAACGCAGCAGTGTGGCCTAGCCCTAAAAAAGCAAAATCTCAGATCGTATTAAAGTAAATGCTGGAAAATAATCTAACACCCCCTGGGTACTTATTAGTATTGAAAAACACTCCACAATGTACTGACACCTTTCATGGACCCATTGGCAGGCTAAATAAATGGGCACTTATGCGTTTTAGCCACCTCAGACCTGGCAAATTGGAATGGCTGAACTTAACGCAAAAATATTCTTTTCGCCATTTTATAAATATGCTCGAGCGGTTACTGCAGCGATGTATGGTGAAAAGCGAAATGTAGGGGTAATGAAATTTCGCCACTGGTTATCACTGCTTTATAAATAGTGAAAAGTCCAAATTTGGTGAAAAGCCTGCATTAAAGAAGGCGAAACGTTTAACGAACCTTTATAAATATGTCCCTATGTCTATTAAGACATCACTGCTCATCTCTGCTCATCTCTGCTTACCTTCACTGCAATAAGAAAGTTACATGAAAAGATGTGAAATAACCCTTTAAACGTTTATGTAAATGATGTGTAATGGAATTTTTTTATGTTTTTGGGACTAGTTGTTTCTTTATTTCTATTCTATTTGCTATATTGTATACATTTTTTCTATTCCATACTGTTAAACAAATAACATTCTTAAAATATGGTTGGTAAAGCCAAGTCTTTTAGTTCACAGTCACTGCATTATTTAAATCCCTTGCCTCTGGGCATGTCGTATGTATCTTTCAGTGTGCTATCATGGTATGGCATGTGTGTATGTGTGTATACAGGCTAGTGAACTATTCCTACTGATGATCAATGTCCCCTTTTGGAGAGTAGAGATGTTCGAAACTGTTGAGTTTTGTTTTCGATTTTTCAAAATTTACAGAAATTTCGAAAGTTCGAGTTTCGACTTTCAAAAATCATCTACTTTCGATTTTTGAAAATCGTCTACTTTCGATTTTTGAAAATCGTCTATTTTCAAAAATCGTCTACTATCGATTTTCGAAAATCATCTACTTTCGATTTTCGAAAATCGTCTACTTTCAATTTTCGATAATTATCTACTTTCGATTTCAATAATTATCGAATTTTCGGGATTCGTAAATTCCGGGAGTTCCCAGATTCAATTCGAATCTGGGTTCTATTAGAACCCACAGTACATCTCTATTGGAGAGTTTACTGTTTCATCTTAAAGCTGTGCAATGAGCTCACACACGTGCAATGGAGACAGCACGGTGAGCAATAGAGATGGCCGAAACTCAACAGTGTTGTTCCGTTTTTGGATTCCCAGATCTCAGGAAAATCCAGAAGATCCGAAAACAGAACGAATTTTCAGTTATTATCGAATGTTTGAGGCTATTTTCGTTAATATTCAAAAATAGCCTCAGGCGTTCGATAACACTCGAAAATACGATTGTAGACTACTTTAGAGTTTCCATTTGTATTTTCGGGGATTATTGAACGTTTGAGGCTATTTCAGTAATCCTCGAACGTTCAATAATTATGCTCCAAAGTCCCGAAATTCGCACGATCCATCCAGATTCGGACAGATCAGTTGGATTTTGGAACTGATGGGTTCCATGTCGGATCCGGGTTCGAGTGGGTCGGAGCAACAGTCAGTCATTGGTGGTGATGTCGGCTGCCATAACTGAAACAAAAAGAAGTTTATAGGGGTCAACAATTAGATAGGAATAGCTGTTGACAGCAGGGGCATGAAACAGGGTAAGTATTACAGACTAGGGTGTGTGCGTGCATGCAATTAACCTTTAGAAGTGCTCTTTAGAAGCAGAGGAAAATGCAGCTACTGATTATGGTGAGTGGAGGCATGAAAGTTTTGCACTAGTGACCCTTCAACAAACATACTGTACAAATATGTGACAAAGTGCTTGAAATAAGATCACTGCTTTTATATATTTACTAAGAATGGAGATGATCAATGCACGTTTGCATTTTCAGGGCCCCATATAGTATCATTGTATCTGTACTAGTGCATTTGGTAAAACCTTGGGGTTTTAGATCTATTTTTACGCTCATAAAAATGAAAAGCCTTAAGCTATCTACAAGGTCGCCATGAATTGCCATTGCACCTAACTTCGAACTCTCTGATATTCTCCTGCAGCTGACTTCATTTATATTGCAAATCAACAGGGCTAATCAACCAAATTGAATTGTTATCCTCTCTGTATGTACTGCGGTTGTATAAAATACACTCAAAAAGAACTTTTACATATATATTTATATATGGCACAGATTTTTATTTTTTTTGCACTTGTCCTTTAAGACCTCAATATTAATTTCTCAGAATGTCAGAGAGCGCCTGGTGGTATAAAATGCATTTTATTTCTATTCCTGTAGGACATTGCACATACATTTTTCAAATCCCAGGGGGTGTAATACAAAAATAAACAGGTGGTAACACTTACGGCTGTAAACCAGTGCTGATTGTATATATATCATAAAATTAATAAAAATAAGGTTACAAATATTAACATGTGTATATACCGCTATATACTATCCCTATAGAATTAACAGCTTCATCAGTAATCAGCTTGAAAAAGGAACTAGAATGTTCTAAAACGCTTGCTATGATTGTCTTAGTTAGGCAATAAAGGTATCACCTTTATACCACTTTAGTTATTTTTTTTTTTCAAAGGAGTTACCCTGTAAACATTACAGTACACCACCTTTTCCTGCGTATAGAATTAACTAAATAGAAATCGGTTATGCTGTTCAGGCCATGATAGAAACCTTGGTATAAGATAAAGTATGATACCCTTTCTGGCTACAGCATATAACAAAAAAACAGCGCTCTTAAAAACAAGATAAATCGGGTCAAAATTCTTGCCATCTCCTGTATCTATATAACATCTTTGCTCAACCCAGAGGCAGGGATTGTTTTACTTTTGTCCACAGACGGCGCTAAAATATTTCTTTCAGAACACACGCTAAACTATATCTACCATTGAGCTCCAAGACCTGAATCTAATGAATCGTAAAGTGTGAAAAACTTTCTGAATCAGGAAAGCTAATGATGTTTCCAAATGTGAAGTGGATGTGTACTATATTCACCTTATTCCATAACGATCAATGGCTGTGAATCCTTTTTATCACAATATTGTTTTTCTATAACACACATTTCTGGGCTTGTAAAAAGGACGTTTCAGTTCAATTATACTGTTAGTGGTCATCATAGGAGAATGATACAGGACGTGAATTGAAAACATCACTTCTCCACAGAGAAATTGCTTTTTATTTCTCCTGAAGTCGATGTATTGCCCTATTTCACGGCAACACAATACATCATATTATTTTATAAAACACTATGAAATATGAGGTCCCTTTTTTCAAAGCCATTTTGATGAATTCAATTTTCACTGAGCCGCTGGATTTCCCAGGTATCTTTCTGCTTATTTCAACTTGTCGTGGCCCAGTGTAGATGCATTTAAACTAATCTTAAATTGGATGTTATGGATTCCATATATAGAAAGAACCAGATAAAGTTAGTTTTATGCACTGGATCCCTTACTCGTACTTAACAGTCTGATCCAGTAAGTAGTTTACCTGTGTTCGGTACGTCTCCCAGCCAATTAGTGTACATTACCTTTTGTTCTACAAAGTGCATTGTACTGTACAGTAATCCCTTGTGATGCTATTAAAGGGTACATAGCATATACCTCAACCACTCAGAAAATTGGATCCAATGCAAAACGTAACTCATTACCATACTAGACATCAAATTCTAGCAATACAGATGCCCTGGAAAGTAAAGTGCCCATGAGTATTTGGAACATGGCGCATTCTACTGAGTTTCAAATTCTGAAGTGGCCTCTCAGGACATATATGGTGAATCACTAAGCTAAAATTTTATGGATGTGCAATAGATGCTCCTAAAATCACATGAATATAAAGCAGAAGTTCAGTGGTAATTCATTTATACCTAGGTATTCTACATTTTTAAAAAAATTGATTTCACACCCTTTGCTATGTTTTGCTGTGGTCAGTAGTGAGCTGCCATTTCAGGTCCTTAAGCAGTTCTTATTCTTCCCAGAATGCACACTTCCTTGGAATGTTCCTAACAGTAATTTCTACTGATTGGCTGTTGGATGGGTCAGACATGCTCAGATCTCTACTGAGCAACTGAATCAACCCAGGGACCGAGACCATAATGGACACTGTTAGGGGTCCTGAAAAAAGGAATCAGCATTAATTTCTACACAGAGAAATTGCTAAATGGGCAGATTATGGTAATTAAAATGAGAAAATACTCCCCTTTCCCTTGAAAGCATATATATTTGTGCTTACCCTTTAAGAAATGAGTTAGTGCTTACTGAATCAGACTTATGCATATTTCTTTCACAGATGATGGATGGGTAGATTCTCTTTGGAGATGAATGTCCACTCCAGCCTACACCACCTCTAGGTTAGTAAAACACTGGTCAATAATTTAACCATTCAAGCTTTTTTCAGTGGTAGTTGCGTTTGTTAAGACAAACCAGAAAAAAAATGGATCTGTCATGTTGGTAAATTCTAGCGGATCACATGACATTTAAATGGGCACACGACTGTTGCTCCAAAATATCAGCAGTACCAATTTTCTTCCTGAACATGAACATCAGACAGCCAATTGGTTTATTGATTGTCAGTCTGTCGGGAAGAAATATTGGGTCTAAATTGTCCATTGTGTTTCAGCTGTAAGTGAAATTATTTAAAAGCCTACTTTAACTGCTGGATATTAGTTCATATAGGGCAAACCATAATTATATCTACATCTCTCCACTTGTGCCCATTTGAGAGAGAGGAGAGAGGCCATCTATGAGAAAGAAAGAAGAGAGATTATGGGCCATAGTGCCTTGCACAAACACAAGCATATTGATCTCTTCCCTGTGCTTTAGTGAATTTAGAAATAACGTAAACAGAACATAAATCAAGCTTGTAATTGTTTTCTCGTTGCAGTTAAAGTGTGGGTATATGTGTCTGTTTAATAACTATAACATGCCTTTTAGGCCAGTGATTCCCATATATATATACACAGTGTATCTATATCTAGCAGAGTAGTTATTTTGTTGCTTGGGGTGCACTACATTGCCATTTCCTTGAATACTCATCTGAGGGTTATTATTATGAGGAGCTTGTCTGTGAATTCCGTCCACGGCTTCTGGTTGACTTTACAAACAAACCCTTTCCTTGTGAATTGCAATCACTATGGGTCATTGGTACTAACAAATCCATTTCTTGGATTCCCTTATTTCCACTATTGAGGATCATAAATGTAATTTCCATTTCCACATCAAAGGAGTGTTTTAACCAAAATGGAGTTTGCACTACAAAGTCTATTATACCATCTGCCCTTGCAATCTAACCGCAGCAATAGTGAAAGAATATTGGTGAAAGCAATTCATTACATAATTAAACTCATTATATTGAATCTTAAAAAGTGTTAATAGGCAAAAAATGGTGAATTATGGCAACTTCAGAATGTATTTTTTAGATGCTAGACTCCAGTTTGACACAAAGGGTAGAAACAGCTGCACATACAATTTCCAGCCATCAGAATGTGCAACAATATCCCTCCTGAGACAGAGAGAAAGGTGAGCAGCAAACAATAAATTGTTGGTGAGCTGGTCTAAAAGGAGCCAGAAACCTTGTCTGTGTGAGGTAAAAGCTCCTTAAAACCAAATATTTCCTGCTATAAAAATGGAATTATCACTCACCCACTAAGCCGCCGAAACAGACAAAGACAATGTCCAGGCAATTTCTGCACATGTTTGGAACATGTTTTTGTCTTGTTGATCAGCATTTTGGGGAATCATTTTTCTTTTGCATTGCTCACTTCATTGTTTTAAGTATACTATCTGCAACTTAAGAAAAGTGGTTTATATCTCAAACGCTACTGTTATTTGCAATATAGGGTCATATCTTCACTGGGCATTGTTTTTCAGAAAAATCAAAGCAGACAATGAGTTCCATGCACACACGTGCAAGGAACTCACAGGCATTACTGTTTGAGGCTCAAGCAGGAGAGTGCACGGAACTCACAGGCATTACTGTTTGAGGCTCAAGCAGGAGAGTGCACGGAACTCACAGGCATTACTGTTTGGGGCTCAAGCAGGAGAATCCATCCAGGTCATGGTATATCTGTAATATTCATTCATCCAGGTCACGGTATATCTGTAATATTTATCCATCCAGGTCATGGTATATCTGTAATATTTATCCATCCAGGTCATGGTATATCTGCAATATTTATCCATCCATCCAGGTCACGGTATATCTGTAATATTCATTCATCTAGGTCATGGTATATCTGTAATATTCATCCATCCAGGACACGGTATATCTGTAATATTCATTCATCCATGTCATGGTATATCTGTAATATTCATCCATCCACGTCATGGTATATCTGTAATATTCATCCATCCAGATTGTGTTATATCTGTAATATTTATCCATCCAGGTCATGGTATAACACAATCTGGAATATTACAGATATACCATGACCTGGATGAATGAATATTACAGATATACCATGACCTGGATGAATGAATATTACAGATATTCCATGACCTGGATGGATGAATATTACAGATATACCATGACCTGGATGAATGAATATTACAGATATACCGTGACCTGGATGAATGGATATTACAAGTATATCAGACCGGATGGATGATATACAGATATACCATGAACTAGATGAATGAATATTACAGATATACCATGACCTGGATGGATGAATATTACAGATATCCATGACCTGGATGGATGAATATTACAGATAACCATTACCTGGATATAATGATATTACAGATTTACGTGACCTGGATGAATGGATATTACAGTTATTATCATGACCTGGATGGATGAATATTACAGATATACCATGACCTGGATGGATGAATATTACAGATATACCATGACCTGGATGAATGAATATTACAGATATACCGTGACCTGGATGAATGGATATTACAGTTATATCATGACCTGGATGGATGAATATTACAGATATACCATGAACTAGATGAATGAATATTACAGATATACCATGACCTGGATGGATGAATATTACAGATATACCATGACCTGGATGGATGAATATTACAGATATACCATGACCTGGATGAATATTCCCGATAATACCATGACCTGGATGGATGATATTACAGATATACCATGACCTGGATGAATGAATATACAGATATACCGTGACCTGGATGAATGGTATTAACAGTATACCATGACCTGGATGAATGAATATTACAGATATAACATGACCTGGATGGATGAATATTACAGATATACCATGACCTGGATGAATGAAAACTTTTACAAACATTACAATGAATGTTATCTCTTATAATACCCATTTTTGTTTGTTTTTGCTGTTTGACTACCTTTGTTGTATACCACCAAAATATGGAGTTCTGTTGTTTTCATAGATATTTTTGTGGCAGGTCAATTGTCACATGATCTTTACTTGACACTTGTATAATGTTATGTAATTACAGACAAACTGACAATATATCCTAGGATCAACATTGTCATGAATATACACCTAACACATTGTGCACATTATTTTATTATTAAGACGATATTAAGACTTACATTTATTTCTAATAATAAAAAATATAATCTTGCCATCAAAAAATAGTGGCAGAAAATAAATTTAGACTTACCATGGAAAGCTTTGGAGTGTGCAATTAGCAGCTAATGAATTATTTGACACTTGCAAAATAATTACAGCAATAAATAGTAAAGAACTAGGAACTAATGTCAGTTCTCACTATACCCCATGAGTACAACATCCAAGGCCCTTATTTTCACATAAATAACACAAGTTATTAAACATTCAACACTTTGATGCAATTACGTTTACCCAGTATGCTACTCTGATAGATTTAAAAGACCCCTAACATGTGTGAATCTGTTGGTGTTTAACAAGTTTGTCTTTAACAGAAAAACTAGCCACACACAATGAACACGAGTAACGTTTCTCCCCTCTGTGAGTTTTCTGGTGATCATGAAGGTGGTTCTTAAGAGTAAAACTTCTCCCACATTCATTGCAGGTAAACGGTTTCTCTCCTGTGTGAATTCTATCATGTTTATAGAGGGTACTCCTTTGAGAGAACCTTTTCCCACATTTTGAACAAGCAAAAGGTTTCTCCCCTGTATGGACCCGGAGGTGAGTATGCAGAACGCATCTTTCATAGAAGCTTTTCCCACATTCCGAACATGCATAAGGTTTGTCACCCGAATGAAGTTTCTGATGCCTGTTGAGCTTGTTTTTCTGAAAGAAACTTTTCCCACATTCTGTACATGTAAATGGTTTCTCACCTGTGTGAATTCTGGTATGGATATACAGCTCATTTTCTCTTAAAAATCCTTTCCCACATTCAGTACACATAAAAGGTTTCTCTGATAAGTGCGTTTTTTCATGTTTACTAAGCGGACCCTTTTGAGAGAAGCTTTTCCCACATTCGATACAAGCAAAAGGTTTGTCTTGGGTGTCATTTTTATGGTAGGCATAGAGAATGTGCATTTTAGCTGTGCTGTTTCCTTCTTGCCTATCTATAATAAGTTGCTCTGCAACATTGTGGACCTTCTGGTGCCTGTAAAGGTGAATCTTTTGACAGAAGCTCTTCCCACACTCTGTGCAGGTAAATGGTTTTTCCCCTGTGTGAATTTTCTGGTGACTGCGAAGGTTGCTCTTCTGAGAAAAGCATTTCCCACATTCTGTACATTTGAAAGGTCTTTCCTCTATATGAACCATTTGATTAAGGTCCTTCCCACATGGATTGAAAACAAAAGTGCTTCCCTCTGAATATGAATTTATAAAATCTGTAGTTTCGGTACAGGGATGTGAGAGAAGTTTACCATGTCCAGAAAAGCCTTTTCCACACTTACAACAAATATAACACGTTGATTCTGTGTTTTCTAAGTGATCATCATACCTTGTGCCTGACTCTGAGTCAGTCTGTGCAAACCCATGAAATACTCCAGGACTTTGTAACAACTCCTCAGCTGTATCCAATCCGTCAGGGCAGCCTGTGGCTGGTGCAAGGTTCTGGGATATTAACAAAGGTTTGGAATTTGCAGAACACAGGTTCAAACCACTATTTAGAATTTCCTCCTCATTGGTTAATCGGACAACCATTTTTTTTATGGCACTGAGATGATCTTCTGTGTCCAGTTCGTCTTTCTCAATCTTTATCTGCACTATTTCAATTTCAGAGTCGGGTTCAGAGTCATCCAGAGGAAAAGAGACTGTCTCGTTTTTTAATTTGCTTTTATCTTTACAGCACAACATTTTATCATTCATTCTCAATCTATGACATACAAAGTGTGCGGATTCCCCGTCACTAATTCCATCGCCTGTGCCAGTCAGATTCTTCTTTTTCTATCTTTATCTTGTATATTTCTCGTTCTGCCTCAGAGACACCAGCCAAAGAAACTGTTGCCATATCTCTCTTCATTGTGGTCAGGCACTAATCATGATCAGAGATTTCCATGTTCTATCCAAGTGTGTTGATCTGTTTCTTTAGCTCCTTTCAGAACATGCCTGTCACAGTAGAAAACAGGATATCAGGTTAATCTGACAGCAGATTACAATTACCTTACCGTATCAAAACTACGTAACCTTAAAGGGACTGGCTCTATTCTGATCTCTCAGCAAAAGCAATGACGCCCAAGTCACTTGATTTAACAGACTATATATTTTTTTTTTAACCTGTCTGTCCCAACATTTTGCTCTAACCCCCCCCCCCCCTTACCAATTAAGAATCTCCTATTTTTCCACAAAACGTCTGCACCATCACGGTTAAGAAACGTGCTACATACCCAAAAAATTTTTGATTCCGGTTGTTGAGTCTTCTTCTATTCCCCATGGTACTGATGGTGACATCATCTTCCTTGTCAGTAAAATCAACATAGAACCATGAAAAGAGTCAAACACGAAACATCCATAGACAGCGGTGTGGTTATTTTTAAAATTAAATCCACCATGCCCGAGGTCCCCTTAAAATTGGTAAATTACCGTATATACTTGAATATAAGTTGATCCGAGTATAAGTCGAGGTACCTATATTTACCAGAAAAATGAGTAAAACACGATTGACTCGAGTATAAGCCAAGGGTAGAAATTATTACCACTACTGCCTTCTGATTCTGTATTGTTTTGAGACTTTAGTTGCCATTTGAATGGACAGCAGAATTCCCATAGAGTAGTCCCATACAGTAATAGCCAAATCCAGTATGAATATTACTGTATGGGACTACTGTATAGGAATTCTTTAGTTGCTTTTTAAATAGAGTGTAATCACACACAGTAACCCCCAATTCCTTGCCACTCCAGATGTTTGGAAACCAACTCCCAGCATGCTTTAGTTGCTGGAAGTTGTAGTTTCTAAACAATTGCACTGCACTGCCCCCCAGAGGCAGGAGATTGAGATATAAAACAGTGACCATTAACCCCTACATTACCACACAGGATATTGAGATATAAAACAGTGACCATTAACCCTACATTACCACACAGGAGATTGAGATATAAAACAGTGACCATTAACCCTACATTACCACACAGGAGATTGAGATATAAAACAGTGACCATTAACCCTACATTACCACACAGGAGATTGAAATATAAAACAATGGAACTACAACTCTCCACTTCTTGTAACAGAGGATTCTGGGAGAGATACCATCGGGTGCAGTGATAAAACAGTGGGAATGTCACTAAGGCTATATAATATGAATGAACCCCCACTGTAATGACAAAGCCTCTAACCCTGACCTGCAGCACTGACAGGCCTTCCTTTCCCTCCAACCTGTGTCCAGTGCCTCCATTCCCATTACCTATGTGGAGTGACAGGATGCCGACATCTTCCCAGCCAACCACACATATGACCGGACTCAGGCGTGCGCATTCTTTATAGGAGGCGGGGCTACAGAGGTGCAACGCGCGGGGCGTATCCATATTGTCAGTGGGCGTGACTATTGCGGCTGTGTTTGCAATGATAGGTGTTTGAGCGGGTGGGCGTGGCTATCCATGTAAGATTGACCTGTGTGGTCACAACGGGCACGTATTGTGATTCAATGCTCTCCGTGATGACGAAAGTCCCATACACCGGTTTCCATGACGTAAAAGCTGGTGTGACGTAAGATCGTTTTTCACGTTACTATGTATCTGATCAATGTGAAGTGTTATACTTCCCCCTTGAGGCAAACAATAAATCGTTATTTGTTTGCAACTAGTGTGCTCCTCTGATCTTTGCATTTACTGGATATCGTCTGCCCCACCTAACAGTTGCCCTTATTGGTGTGCTAGAGTGACCCTTTTCCAGGAATTTAGCCTAGTCCCACAACTAGATACCGGTCATATCCCAGTGTACTATTCTCTATAACAATATAATACATAAGTGTGATATTTGATAATGGGAGCTGCAGTGGTATATATCCTTATAAAAATCACTCAGCTATGTCACTAAGTGACTCATTCCTTATATTATTATAATACATAAGTGTGATATTTGATAATGGGAGCTGCAGTGGTATATATCCTTATAAAAATCACTCAGCTATGTTACTAAGTGACTCATTCCTTATATTATTATAATACATAAGTGTGATATTTTATAACGGGAGCTGCAGTGGTATATATCCTTATAAAAATCACTCAGCTATGTCACTAAGTGACTCATTTCTTATATCCCACTGCTCCGCCCATTCCAGTGTTCATTCCTGGACAATGACTCAGCATTTTGCAGTGTTTAACTTCACAAACGGAACCTGCTGGAGCTGCTTCCTGTCACTTCATAACCAATGTCTCTCTCATCCTCCACAAAGATTTGTTTAACCCCATAGATGCTGGGCTGGGATGTTCCTTTCTACTGGGTTTAAGTTACAGATGGTAGCTTGGGGGGTTTAAATTAAGGTGGGAATAGAGACAAGACTAGAATTTAAAATGCGAATGGGGTGAAGGAATCAGATACTTATGTATTATAAGAAATAATACGCCACTTTATATTATAAGGATATTACGCTATAAGGGGCGCATTATACCTTTTATTATATATTTTAATAAGATAAGGTTTGAATAGCAGAGATGATAAACTTCATACATAAACAAAACTAATCTGTATTATATTGATGGCTTATATATATAATATATATAAATCTGTACCAGGTGAATAATTTAATATATCATCGAACATTCATTATTCATTTGGATTACGAAACAATAATTCCCTTTTCCACAGGGCCGCTGACCTATATACAGGGCGTCTCTGAAGGTTTTCTACACCAGCCCCTGTGGTTAAACAAAGAGAAATTCTCACCTAGAATCTGTGTGTTTTTGTGGGATTGATTTATTATATTATTTTACCTGTCTTTCATTTTCAGTCAGTTAGAAAGATTTGAAGAAAAATTACCCATTTCAGTAAAAATAAAGTGTTTGCTCTCTATAAACTGCCTGGCATTGTACAGATGAAGGGTTTCTTCCGAAAGCCAGGTACACATGAAGGGTTTCTTCCTAACGCTGGGTACATATGAAGGGTTTCTTCCTAAAGCTGGGTACACATGAAGGGTTTCTTTCTAAAGCTGGGTACACATGAAGGGTTTCTTCCTAAAGCTGGGTACACATGAAGGGATTCTTCCTAAAGCTGGGTACACATGAAGGGTTTCTTCCTAAAGCTAGGTACACATGAAGGGTTTCTTCATAAAGCTGGGTACACATGAAGGGTTTCTTCATAAAGCTGGGAACACATGAAGGGTTTCTTCCTAAAGCCAGGTACACATGAAGGGTTTCTTCATAAAGCTAGGTACACCCGAAGGGTTTCTTCCTAAAGCTAGGTACACATGAAGGGTTTCTTCATAAAGTTGGGTACACATTAAGGTTTCTTCCTAAAGCTGGGTACACATGAAGGGTTTCTTCATAAAGCTGGGTACACATGAAGGGATTCTTCATAAAGCTGGGTACACATGAAGGGATTCTTCATAAAGCTGGGTACACATTAAGGTTTCTTCGTAAAGCTGGGTACACATGAAGGGTTTCTTCATAAAGCTGGGTAAACATGAAGGGATTCTTCATAAAGCTGGTACACATGAAGGTTTCTTCCTAAAGCTAGGTACACATGAAGGGTTTCTTCTTCATAAGCTAGGTACATCTGAAGGGCTTCTTCTAAAGCTAGTACACAAAAGGGTTCTCTCATAAAGCGTTACACATGAAGGTTTCTTCTAAAGCTGGTACACATGAGGGTTTTCTTCCTAAAGCTGGGTACACATGAAGGTTTCTTTCCCTAAAGCTGGGTCCACATGAAGGGTTTTTTCTTCTACAAGCCGGGTACACATGAAGGGATTCTTCATAAAGCTGGGTACACATGAAGGGATTCTTCATAAAGCTGGGTACACTGAAGGGTTCTTCATAAGCTGGGTACACATTAGGTTTCTTCGTAAAGCTGGGTACACTGAAGGGTTTTCTTCTTAAAGCTGGTACACATTAAGGTTTCTTCCTAAAGCTGGGTACACATGAAGGGTTTCTTCATAAAGCTGGGTACACATGAAGGGATTCTTCATAAAGCTGGGTACACATGAAGGGATTCTTCATAAAGCTGGGTACACATGAAGGGATTCTCATAAAGCTGGGTACACATTAAGGTTCTTCTTCGTAAAGCTGGGTACACATGAGGGTTCTTCATAAAGCTGGGTACACATGAAGGGATTCTTCATAAAGCTGGGTACACATGAGGTTTCTTCCCAAGATAGGTTACACATGAAGGGTTTCTTCATAAAGCTAGGTCATCTGAAGGGCTTCTTCGTAAAGCTAGGTACACATAAGGGTTTCTTCATAAAGCTGGGTACACATGAAGGTTTCTTCCTAAAGCTGGGTACACATGAAGGTTTCTTTATAAAGCTAGGTACATCTGAAGGGCTTCTTCGTAAAGCTAGGTACACATGAAGGTTTTTCTTCATAAAGCTAGGTACATCTGAAGGGCTTCTTCGTAAAGCTAGGTACACATAAGGGTTTCTTCATAAAGCTGGGTACACATGAAGGTTTCTTCCTAAAGCTGGGTACACATGAAGGTTTCTTTATAAAGCTAGGTACTCTGAAGGGCTTCTTCGTAAAGCTGGTACACATGAAGGGTTTCTTCATAAAGCTAGGTTACATCTGAAGGGCTTCTTCTGTAAAGCTAGGTACACATAAAGGGTTTTCTTCATAAAGCTGGTACACATGAAGTTTTTCTTCCTAAAGCTGGGTACACATAAGGTTTATTTATAAAGCTAGGTACATCTGAAGGGCTTCTTTCGTAAAGCTAGGTACACATGAAGGTTTCTTCATAAAGCTAGTACATCTGAAGGGCTTCTTCGAAAGCTGTACACATAAAGGGTTTCTTCATAAAGCTGGGACATGAAGGTTTCTTCCTAAAGCTGGGTACACTGAAGGTTTCTTTATAAAGCTAGACATCTGAAGGGCTTCTTCTAAAGCTGGTACACATGAAGGGTTTCTTCATAAAGCTAGTACATCTGAAGGGCTTCTTCGTAAAGCTAGTACACTAAAGGGTTTCTTCTCATAAAGCTGGGTACACATGAAGGTTTCTTCCTAAAGCTGGGTACACATGAAGGTTTCTTTATAAAGCTAGGTACATCTGAAGGGCTTCTTCGTAAAGCTAGGTACACATGAAGGGTTTCTTCATAAAGCTAGGTACATCTGAAGGGCTTCTTCGTAAAGCTAGGTACACATAAAGGGTTTCTTCATAAAGCTGGGTACACATGAAGGTTTTCTTCTACAAAGCTGGTAACCATGAAGGTTTCTTCTAAGCTGGGTACACAGAAGGTTTCTTCCTAAAGCTGGGTACACATGAGGTTTTCTTCCTAAGCTGGGTAACATAGGGTTTCTTTAAGCTAGTACACATGAAGGGTTTTCTTTATAAAGCTGGGTACACATGAAGGGTTTTCTTCCTAAAGCTGGGTACACATGAAGGGTTTCTTATAAAGCTGGGTACACATGAGGGTTTTCTTATAAAGCTGGGTACACACAAGGGTTTTCTTCTTAAAGCTGGGTACACATGAAGGGTTTCTTCCTAAAGCTGGGTACACATGAAGGTTTTTCTTCCTAAAGCTGGGTACACATGAAGGTTTCTTCCTAAAGCTGGGTATACATGAAGGGTTTCTTCCTAAAGCTAGGTACACATGAAGGGTTTCTTTATAAAGCTGGGTACACATGAAGGGTTTCTTCCTAAAGCTGGGTACACATGAAGGGTTTCTTTATAAAGCTGGGTACACATGAAGGGTTTCTTTATAAAGCTGGGTACACACGAAGGGTTTCTTCTTAAAGCTAGGTACACATGAAGGGTTTCTTCATAAAGCTTGGTCAAGACAAATGACTGTCGGTCCCCACCACCCACACCATTCGATATTTCTACCAGACTGTTCCCCAAAGGAACAACTTTATATGTTATCAGCTCAGGCTGGTGTGACTTTTTTTCCTGGTTAAGAAGCTTCACTTTAACACATCCTGTACATGTAAATGGTTTCTCCCTTGTGGATTTTTTGGAGCCTACAAGAAGCGTCTTTATGTGAAAAGCCTTTTTCGCATTCAAAAGGTTTTTCCATTTGATTTTTTAAGTTATTTTTCCTTTTTGCTGTTTCAAGAGAATGTTTGGCCTCTTTCTCGCATATGACTTTTCCTGTATGACAGATACGGCTGTTCTCGGCAGAAAACTATTTCCCAGGTTCTTTGTGTATCACAGGTTTTCCATGTTTATGAACAATACATTTTGTTATTGAAGCTTTAATCACATTCTTTGCAGGTAAATGTTTTTTCTGGGAGAAACTTTCCCCAGGTTTTGCACACATAAAATGTTTCTCCCCTGTGTGAACTTTTTGATGGCAGAGTAGTTCGCTTTTTACAGAAAAGCTTTTCCCACGAGATGTACCTTTAAATGGTTTCTCCCATTTGTGAATTTTATTGTGGGTGTAAAAACTATGCTTATAAGCTAAGCTCTTCCCACATATTTTACAAGTAAATGGTTTCTCCTCTGTGAACATTCATATAACTAGTGAGCCTGCTTCTTAAAGGAAAGCTTTTAGCACATACTGTACACACAATGGCTTCTCAATTAATTAAGTTTGTTGGTGACATTGATGTCTACTCTTTATTACATTTCTCACATTTATAAAGCTTCATTCCTCTGTGAATGTCATGTGCTTTAGTAATGTTCTCACTATTCACAAACAGAGCGTACTCCTTCCCATAAATACACAGACAGTCGTACCCCTTCCCTATATCACAGACAGTCCATACCCCTTCCCATATACACAGACAGTCCGTACCCTTCCCATAATACCAGACAGTCCGACCCCTTCCCATATTCCAGACAGTCCGTACCCCTTCCCATATTACACAGACAGTCCGTACCCCTTCCCTATTACACAGACATGTCGTACCCCTTCCCAATACACAGACAGTCCACCCCTTCCCATAATACCGACAGCCGTACCCCTTCCCATAATACACAGACATGTCCGTACCCCCTTCCCATAATACACAGACAGTCCGTAACCACCTTCCATAATACACAGACAGTCCGTACCCCTTCCCATATACACAGACAGTCCGTACCCCTTCCCATAATACACAGACAGTCCGTACCCCTTCCCATAATACACAGACAGTCCGTACCCCTTCCCATAATACAACAGACAGTCCGTACCCCTTCCCATAATACACAGACAGTCCGTACCCCTTCCCATATTACACAGACAGTCCGTACCCCTTCCCATATTACACAGACAGTCCGTACTCCTTCCCATAATACACAGACAGTCCGTACCCCTTCCCATATTACACAGACAGTCCGTACCCCTTCCATAATACACAGACGTCCACCCTTCCCAAATACACAGACAGTCCTACCCCTTCCCATAATATACAGACAGTCCGTACCCCTTCCCATATTACACAGACAGTCCATACCCCTTCCCATAATACACAGACAGTTCGTACCCCTTCCTATATTACACAGACAGTCCGTACCCCTTCCCATATTACACAGACAGTCCATACCCCTTCCCCATAATACACAGACAGTTCGTACCCCTTCCCATAATACACAGACAGTCCGTACCCCTTCCCATAATACACAGACAGTCCGTACCCCTTCCCATATTACACAGACAGTCCATACCCCTTCCCATAATACACAGACAGTTCGTACCCCTTCCTATATTACACAGACAGTCCGTACCCCTTCCCATATTACACAGACAGTCCGAACCCCTTCCCATATTACACAGACAGTCCATACCCCTTCCCTATTACACAGACAGTCCGTACCCCTTCCCATATAACACAGACAGTCCGTACCCCTTCCATATTCAACAGACATCCATACCCCTTCCCCATATTACACAACAGTCCAACTCCTTCCCATATTACACAGACAGTTCGTACCCCTTCCCATATTACAACAGACAGTCCGTACCCCTTCCCATATTACACAGACAGTCCGTACCCCTTCCCATAATACACAGACAGTCCGTACCCCTTCCCATATTACACGACAGTCCATACCCCTTCCCATATTATACAGACAGTCCGTACCCCTTCCCATATTACACAGACAGTCCATACCCCTTCCCATATTACACAGACAGTCCGTACCCCTTCCCATATTAACAGACAGTCCGTACCCTTCCCATAATACACAGACAGTCCATACCCCTTCCCATATTACACAGACAGCCCGAACCCCTTCCCATATTACACAGACAGTCCGTACCCCTTCCCATAATACACAGACAGTCCAAACCCCTTCCCATATTACACAGACAGTCCTACCCCTTCCCATATTACACAGACAGTCCGTACCCCTTCCCATATTACAACAACAGTCCGTCCCCCTTCCATAATACACAGACAGTCCGTACCCCTTCCCATATTACACAGACAGTCCATAACCCTTCCCATAATACACAGACAGTTCGTACCCCTTCCTATATACCAGACGTCCGTACCCTCACCATATTACACAGACAGTCCGTACCCTTCCCATATTACACAGACAGTCCGTACCCCTTCCCATAATACACAGACAGTCCGTACCCCTTCCCATATACCAGACAGTCCATACCCCTTCCATATACACAGACAGTTCGTACCCCTTCCTATATTACACAGACAGTCCGTACCCCTTCCCATATTACACAGACAGTCCGTACCCCTTCCCATAATATACAGACAGTCCGTACCCCTTCCCATATTACACAGACGTCCGTACCCCTTCCCATATTACACAGACAGTCTGTACCCCTTCCCATATTACACAGACAGTCCGTACCCCTTCCCATAATACACAGACAGTTGTTCGTACCCCCTTCCTATATTACACAGACAGTCGTACCCCTTCAATATACACAGACAGTCCATACCCCTTCCATAATATACAGACAGTCCGTACCCCTCCCATTTACACAGACAGTCCGTACCCCTTCCCATATTACACAGACAGTCCGTACCCCTTCCCATAATACACAGACAGTTCGTACCCTTCCCATAATATACAGACAGTCCGTACCCCTTCCCATATTACACAGACAGTCCGTACCCCTTCCCATATTACACAGACAGTCCGTACCCCTTCCCATATTACACAGACAGTCCGTACCCCTTCCCATAATATACAGACGTCCTACCCCTTCCCATATACACAGACAGTCCG
Organism: Hymenochirus boettgeri; assembly: GCA_019447015.1. Taxonomy (NCBI): domain Eukaryota; kingdom Metazoa; phylum Chordata; class Amphibia; order Anura; family Pipidae; genus Hymenochirus; species Hymenochirus boettgeri. Next base: position 4,237,295 of record CM033477.1, on the reverse strand, counting down.
ACCCCTCCATACTACAGACACTCCCCTTCCCATAAACACGACAGTCTACACCTTCCCATTACACAGACAGTCGTACCCCTTCCCATATTACACAGACAGTCCTTACCCCTTCCCATATACAACAGACAGTTCCGTACCCCTTCCATATTACACAGACAGTCCGTACCCCGTCCCATATTACACAGACAGTCCGTACCCCTCCCATATTACACAGACAGTCCGAACCCCTTCCCATATTACACAGACAGTCCGTACCCCTTCCCTATTACACAGACAGTCCGTACCCCTTCCCATATTACACAGACAGTCCGTACCCCTTCCCATATTACACAGACAGTCCGTACCCCTCCCATATTACACAGACGTCGTACCCCTCCCATATTACACAGACGCGTCCCTTCCCATATACACAGACAGTCCGAACCCCTTCCCATATTACACAGACAGTCCGTACCCCTTCCCATATTACACAGACAGTCCGTACCCCTTCCCATATACACAGTTCGTACCCCTCCATAATCCACAGACAGTCCGAACCCCTTCCCATATTACACAGACAGTCCACGAACTCTCTCCCATATTACACAGACAGTCCGACCTCTTCCCATATAATTACACAGACAGTCCGTACCCCCTTCCATATTACACAGACAGTCCGTACCCCTTCCCATATTACACAGACATCCGTACCCCTTCCCAATACACCAACACGTACCCCTTCCCATATTACAACAGACAGTCCGTACCCCTTCCCATATTACACAACATTCGTACCCCTTCCCTAATACACAGACAGTCCGAACCCCTTCCCATAATACACAGACAGTCCACCCTTCATAGACAGAATCCGTACCCCTTCCCATAATACACAGACAGTCCGAACCCCTTCCCATAATACACAGACAGTCCGAACCCCTTCCCATAATACACAGACAGTCCGTACCCCTTCCCATATTACACAGACAGTCCGTACCCTCCTCCCATATTACACAGACAGTCCGAACCCCTTCCCATATTCACAGACAGTCCGTACCCCTCCCATATACACACACAGTCCGAACCCCTTCCCATATTACACAGACAGTCCTACCCCTTCCCATATACACAGACAGTCCCTCACCCTTCCATATACACAGACAGTCCGTACCCTTCCCATTTACACAACATCCGTTCCACCCTCCCTATTACACAGAACAGTCCGAACCCCCTCCCATATTACACAGACAGTCCGTACCCCCTCCCATATTACACAGACAGTCCGAACCCCTTCCCATATTACACAGACAGTCTGTACCCCCTCCCATATTACACAGACAGTCCGAACCCCTTCCCATATTACACAGACAGTCCGTACCCCTTCCCATATTACCAGACAGTCCGTACCCCTTCCCTATATAACAGACGTCGTACCCCTTCCCATATTACACAGACAGTTCGTACCCCTTCTCATAATACACAGACAGTCCGAACCCCTTCCCATATTACACAGACAGTCCGAACCTCTTCCCATATTACACAGACAGTCCGTACCTCTTCCCATATATATTACACAGACAGTCCGTTACCCTTCCCATATTACACAGACAGTCCGTACCCCTTCCCATATTACACAGACAGTCCGTACCCCTTCCCATATTACACAGACAGTTCGTACCCCTTCCCATAATACACAGACAGTCCGAACCCCTTCCATAATACACAGACAGTCCGAACCCCTTCCCATATTACACAGACAGTCCGTACCTCTTCCCGCATTACCTATAGACTATGCACATACATGGTCTGTATATGGTCTCCCTATAGACTATACACCTAGATGGTCTATTTATGGTCACACTGTAGAATATACACCTACACGGTCTATATACGGTTTCCTATAGATACACCTACCGTGTATATATGGTATGTATTCCATGGGGTGTATTCATAGGGTGTATATATGGATTATATAGGGTGTATATATGGATTATATAGGGTGTATATGTGTTATATAAGGTGTATTTATGTATTCCATTGGGTGTCTCCATAGGTTGAATATATTTAGTTATGGGTGTTATATATATAATATTATCTATATATATATATATATATATATATTTATATATATATGATATGGGGGTGATATATGTATTATTGGGTGTTCTATATTCCGGGGTGTGTATATGGGGTTTAATTCCATGGGGGTGTTTAATGGATTATATGGGGGTGTGTATGGATTATATGGATGTGTATGTATTATATGGGGTGGTTGTGTACTTATATGGGGTGTGGTTGATTTGGGGTGTGTATTGTTTTTGGGTGTGTTTTTGTTTTGGGGTGTTTGGTTCTTGGGGGGTTTTGGTTCTGGGGTGTGTGTGGGTTTATGGGTGTGTGTGGCTTATATGGGGTGTATTGTATTTATGGGGTGTGTATATTTTATGTGGGTGATATGGATTACTGGGGTGTATGGATTATATGGGGTCTGTCTGGATTCTGATGGGTTGTGTCTATGGGCGGTTCCCATCTGGGGTGGTCTGCTGTCGGATTCGGCTCTTGGGGTGTGTACTGTATTCTCTCTGTGTCTCTTGGCTTCTATGACGGGTGTTGTGGCTTCTATGGGGGTGTTTATTTCTGGCTCTCCTTGGTTTTGATCTGGATTCTCTGGGGTTGTCTGGCTCTCTGGGGTTTGTGTCCTGGCTTCTCCTGCGTGTGTCTGCGCTTCTATGGGGTGTGTCTGGCTTTCCTCCTGCGTTGTTGTCTGTCTTCTCTGGGGTGTTTCTGTTCTTCTCTGTGGTGTGGGTCGTCTGCTCTGGGGTGTTTCTGTCCTTCTCTGGGGTGTTTCCTGCTTCCTCCCTCTTGTGGGCTGGCTTCTCCTGGGGGTGTGTCCTGTCTGCTCTGGGGTGTGTCTGCTGGTCGGGGGTATGGTCTTCTTCTCTGGGTGTGTCTCGCATTCTCTGGGGTGTTCTGGCTTCTCGGGGTGTGTCTGGCTTCTCTGGGGTGTGTCGGGCTTCTCTGGGGGTGTGATCTGGCTTCTCCTGGTTGTTGTTGGCTTCTCTGTGGGGTGTGTCCGGCGTCTCCTGCGTTGTTGTCTGTTTTACTCTGGGTGTGTCCCTGTCTTCTCTTGGGGTGTGCTCTGGCTTCTCGGGGTGTGTTCCTGGGTACTCTCTGGGGTGTGTCCTGGCTTCCCTCCTGCGTTGTGTCTCGCTTTCTGGTGTGTCTGGCTTCTCCTGCGTTGTGTCTGGCTTCTCTGGGGTGTGTCGGCCTTCTACCTGCGGTTGTGCTGTCTTCTCTCTGGGGGTGTGTCTGTCTTCTCTGCGGGGTGTGTCTGGCTTCTCTTGGGTGGTGTCTGGCTTCTTGGGGGTGTGTCTGGCTTCTCTGGGTGTGTCTGGCTTCTCCTGCGTTGTTTCTGCTTCTCTGGGTGTGTCCCTGGCTTCTCGGGGGGGGTTTCTGGCTTCTCCCTGCAGTTGTGGTCCCCTGGCTTCCCCTCCCTATGGTGTGTCTGGCTTCTCTGGGGTGTGTCCTGTCCTTCTCTGGGGTGTGTCTGGCTTTCTCTGGGGTGTTTCTCTGTCTTCTACTGGGGTTTGTCTGGCTTTCCTGCGTTGTGTCTGGCTTCTCTTTGGTGTGTATGTCTTTATCTGGGGTGTGTCTTGGTGGTTCTTCTCCGGGGGTGCTTTTCTGGCTTCCTCCTGCGTTTGTGTCTGGCTTCTCTGGGGTGTGGGTCTGCTTCTCCTTCGTTGTGTCTGGCTTCTCTGGGGTGTTATCTTTCTTCTCTGGAGGTGTTTCTGTCTTGTCCTGGGGGGTGGTGTTGTCTATCTCTGTGGGTGTGTCTCGCTTCCTCTTTGGGGTGTGTCTGGCTTCTCTGGGGTGTGTCGGGTGCTTCTCTGGGGTGTTGTCTGGCCGGCTTCTCTGGGGTGTGTCTGGCTTCTCTGGGGTGTGTCTGGCTTCTCATGGGGTGTGTCTGGCTTGCCTGCGTTGTGTCATGGCTTCCATGGGTGGTTTATGCGATTCTCATGCGTTGTGTCTGTCTTATCTGAGGTGTGTAATGTATTATCTGGGGTGCGTATGGATTCTCTGGGTTGTGTCCTTTCTTCTCCAGGGGGTGTGTCTGGCTTCTCTTGGGTTGTGGTCTCTGTCTTCTCTCTGGGGTGGTGCCTGGATTATCCTGCCTTTGTTGTATGGCTTCTCTGGGGTGTGTCTGTCTTCTCTGGGGTGTGTCCTGTATTGATACTGGTGGTGTGTCTGGGCTTCTCCTGGCGTTGTGGTCGGGGCTTCTCTGGGGTGTGTCCTGGCTTCTCCTGCGTGTGTCCTGGCTTCTCTGGGGGTGTGTCTTTCTTCTCTGGGGTGTCGGTCTGTCTTAGTCTGGGGGGTTCTGTCTTCTTGGGGTGGTCCTCCCTTCTCTGGGTTGTGTCTGCTTCTCTGGGGGGTGTCCTTGGCTTCGCGGGGGTGTGTCTGGCTTCTCCTGCGTTCTTTGTGTCTGGCTTCTCTGGGGTGTGTCTGGCTTCTCCTGCAGTTTTTCTGTCTTCTCCCTGGGGTTGGTCTGTCTTCCCATGGGGGGTGTGTCTTGCTGCTCGGGGGGGTGGTGTCGGGCTTCTCTTGGGGGGTGTCCTTGCTTCTCCTGCGTTGTGTCTGGCTTTCTCTGGGCTGCTGTTCTGGCTTCTCCTGTGGTGTGTCACTGGCTTCTCCTGCCGTTTTTGTCTCGCTTCTCTGGGGTGGTGTAGTGGCTTATCTGGGTTGTTATGGATTTCTCTGGGGTGTGCAGGGCTTCTACTTCGTTGTGTCTGCTTCGTCTGGGGTGTGTCTGCCTTCTATGGGGTGTGTCGTGTCTGGCTTAACTGCGTGTGTATGGCTCTCTGGGGTGTGGTCCGGGCTTCTCCTGCGTTGTTCTGTCTTCTCTGGGGTGTGTCTGTCCTTCTCTGGGGTGTGTCGGGATTTCTTTGGGGTGGTGGTCTGGCTTCTCTGGGGTGTGTCTGGCTTCTATGGGGTGTGTCTGGCTTCTCCTGCGTTTTGTGTTCGGCTTCCTCTGGGGTGTCGTCTGGATTCTCTCGGTGTGTCTGGCTTGCTCCTGCGTTGATAGTCCTGCTGCCTTGGTGTGTCCTGCTTCTCTGGGGTTTGTCTGTCTTCTCTGCTGGGGGTGTGTCTGGCTCTCATGGGCGTGTGTTCTGTTCTTCTCTCTGGGGTGTGTATGGCTTCTCTGCGTTGTGTCTGGCTTATTGGGGTGTGTGATTATTATGGGGTTGTATGGATTATATGGGGTGTGTATATGGATTATATGGGGTGTATAGTATATATGGGGTGTGTATGTATTATATAGTGTGTATATGGATTATATGGGGTGTGTGTGGATTATATGGGGTGTTTAGGGATTATATGGGGTGTTATGGATTATAGGGGTTGTGTATGGATTATTTTTTTTTATGGGGTGTGTTGGATATAATGCGTTGGTATGGATTTATATGGGGTTGTGTGTATGGATTATAATGGTTGTGTATGTATATATGGGGGTGTGTGTATGTATTATATGGGGGCTTTTTGTATGTATTATATGGGGTTGTGTTTATGTATTATATGGGTGTTATGGATTATTAATGAGTTGTGTATGGATGATATGGGGTGTTGTGTAGTATTTATATGGGGGTGTATGTAATTTATGGGGGTGTGTGTAGGTATTTATGGGGTGTGTTGTATGGATTATATGGGGTTGTGTATGGATTATATGGGGTGTGGATGGATTATATGGGGGGTGTATGGATTATATGGGGGTGTGTTTGGTGTGTATGGATTTATAATAGTTGTTGTATGGAGATATGGGGTGTGTATGGATTATAATGAGTTGTGTATGTATTATATGGGGGTGTGTATGTATTATATGGGAGTGTGTGTATGGTGATGATATGGGGTGTTGTATGGATCTATGGGGTGTTGTAGGCTTATAATGAGTTGTGTATGATTATATGGGGGGTGTATGGATTATAATTGAGTTTGTGGATGGATTATATGGGGTGTGTATGATTTTTTTTTATAATGAGTTTGTGTAGGTATTATATGGGGTGTGGTGTTATTATATGGGGGTTGTTGTGTATAGGATTAGGGGGTGTGTATGGATTATAGGGTGTGTATGGATTATATGGGGTTGTGTAGGATTATAATGAGTTGTTATGGATTTATGGGGTGTGTATGGATTATATGAGGGTTGTGTATGGATTATAATGAGGTTGTGTATGGATATATTATTTGGGTGTGTAGGATTTATAGGGGTGTGGTGTATGTATATATGGGGTTGTGTCTGTCTCTGGGGTTTGGTCTCTGGCGTCTCTGGGGTGTGTATGGATCTCATGAGTTGTGTCTGGATTCATGGGGGTGTGCTGTATTCGCGGGGTGTGTCTGTTTCTTATTGGTGTTGTGTTCTGGCCTTCTCTGCGTGTGTCTGCTATCTGGGGTGTTGTATGGCTTTCTCAGGAGTTGTGTCTGGCTGCTATGGGGGTGTGTTGTATTCCGGGGTGTGTTCTGTCTTGTCTGGGGTTGTGTTTCTGTCTTCTCTGGGGTTTGTGTCTCGATTCTATGGGGTGTGTCTGGCTTCTCTGGGGGTTTAGGGTTTGTGTCGGCTTCTCTGGGGTTGGTCTGGATTATCTGGGGGTTGTGTCTGGCTCCTGGGGTGTGTCTGGCTATATGGGGGTGTGTATGGCTTCTCATGCGTTGTGTCTTGGATTCTCTGGGGTTGTGTCTGGCCTACTGCGTTGTGTCTGTATATCTGGGGTTTTGTGTTTGTGTCTGTCTTCTTGGGGTTGCGTATGGCTTCTCTGGGGGTGTCTGTCTTATCTGGGGGCTGTGTTGTGGTCGGCTTCTCGTTGGGTGTGGCTCGTATATCTGGGTTTATTGTGAATGGATTATAATGAGTTGTGTATGGATTATATGGGGTGTGTATGTATTATATGGGGTGTGTATGTATGATATGGGGGTTGTATGGATTATAATGAGTGTGTATGGATTATATGGGGTTGGTGTGTATGATTATATGGGGTGTGTATGGATTTATGGGGGTGTGTATGTATTATATGGGGTGTGTATGTATTGTATGGGTCCCCGGGTGTTGTATGTATTATATGGGGTGTGTATAAATTATATGGGGTGTGTATGGATTATATGCGGGTGTGTATGGATTATAAGATTGGGGTGGTAGGATTATAATGAGTTTTGTGTATGGCTTATAGAGGGTGTTGTATGGATTTATAAATAATGGAGTTTGTATGGTGATTATTATAGGGGGTGTGTTATGATTTATGGGGGTGTGTAGGATTATGGAGGTGTGTGATGTTGTGTGTATGGATTTTAGGTGGGTGTGTATGGGATTAATGAGTGGTATGTAGGATTGTGTATGGATTATATGGGGTGTGTATTGGATTTAATGAGTGTGTATGTATAGCTATATGGGGTGTGTATGATTTATATGGGGTGTGAGGATTATTGGGGGTGTTGGTTATATGGGTTATAATGTAGGTTATGAGTATAGGCGGTGTGTATGGATTATATGGGGTGTATGGATCGGTTATTAATGAGTGTGTATGGATATTATGGCGGTGTGTAGGACTTATAATGAGTGTGTGTATGATGTCTATGGGGTGTATGTATTTATATGGGGGGTGGTTGTTGTATGATGATTTGGGGGTTGTGTATGGATTATATGGGTGTGTATGGATTTTATATGGGGGTTGTGTATTGGGATTATTAATGAGTGTGTCATGGTATATGGGGTGTGTATGGATTATATGGGGTGTGTATGGATTATAATGAGTTGTGTATGGATTATATGGGGTATATGGGGTGTGTATGGATTATATGGGGTGTGTATGTATTATATGGGGGGTGTGTATGGATTATATGGGGTGTGTATATGTATTATATGGGGTGTGTGTAGGATTAATATTGTAGTTATTGGGTGGAATGTGTGGGTGTGATGTTTGTATAATGGGGTTGTGTATGTAGTATATGGTGTTTTTGTTTGGAATTATAATGAGTTGTGTATGGATTATATGGGTGTGTGAGTTAATTTGTTGATGTATAATGGGGGTTGTGTATGTATTATATGGGGTGTTGTTGTAGGTATTTAGGTTATGATTGTATGGGGGTGGTGTTGTGTATGTTTATTATGGGGTGTTATAGAGTATATGGGGTTGTAGGCTTTATGGAATTTGAATTGTGAGGTTTGTGTAGGATTATATGGGGTGTGTATGGATTATATGGGGTGTGTATGGATTATATGGGTGTGTATGGATTATAATGAGTTGTGTAGGATTATAGGGTGTTGTTAAAGAGTGTGTATGTATTTGGGTATGTGTATTTAGTATAGGTGGTATGATTTATTTGTTGTGTGTAGGTGGTGTATTATTATATGTGGTTAGCTAATGGGTGTAATGTTATTGAGTATGATAGGGCGGGGTATGGATTATATGGGGTGTGTATGGATTATATGGGGGTGTTATGGATGATAATGAGTTTGTGTAGGGATTATAGTAGGAGGTGTGTATGGATTATAATGAGTTGTGTATGGATTTATATGGGCTTTTGTTTATATGGGTGTATTATTATGGGGGGTGACTGTATATGGGTTGGATATTAGGGGGTGATGGTATGGGGGGTCGGAATTATTATTGTAGGGATAGTTGGAGTTATATGGGGTGTGTATGGATTATAATGATTGTGTATGTTTGGGGTTGAGATTATATGGGTTGTGATATGGTTATATATGGGGTGTGTATGGATTATAGGGGTGTGTTGTTATGGATATAATGTATGAGTATTATTGGGAGTGTGTGATAGGGATGTTATGGTATGGTTTGTGTATAGGATATATGGGAGTTTGTGTATGGATTATATGGGTTTGTTTGTGTATGTTATATGGGGTGTGTTGATGTATAGATATGGTTGTGATTATATGGGGTGTGTATGGATTTATAGGTGGGGGGATGATATAATGGTTGGATGGGATTAATGGGGTTTGGTTAGGATTATAATGAGTTTGTGTATGTATTTATGGGTTGAGATTATTATGGGGGTGTGTATGATTATTGTTGGGGGTGTGTATGGGATTATGATGGAGTGTGTTGGTATATTATATGGGGTGTGTATGATTATAATGAGTTGTGTATGGATGGTTTGGATTATATCGGGGGTGGTTAATGGGATGTGTTGGATTAATGTAGTTGTGTATGGATTGATATGGGTCCTGTGTATGTGGATATAATGAGTTGTGTATGGATTATATGGGGGTGTGTATGTATTATATGGGGTGTGTATGGATTATATGGGGTGTGTATGGATTATTGGGTTGTGTGTGTATGGATTAATGAGTTGGTAGGATATATGGGGTTTGTTATGAATGATATGGGGTATGTATGTGTATGGATTATATGGGTTATTAGTGTATGGATTATGGGTTGTGTATGGATTATATGGGGTGTCGTATATGGGTATATGGGGGTGTATGGATTATATGGGGTGTGTATGGATTATAATGAGTTGTGTATGGATTATATGGGGTGTGTTGGATGATAGGTGGTATGGATTATATGGGGTGTGTGTATGGATTTATTATATGGGGTGTGTATATGTATTATGGGGGTGTATGGATTAAATGAGGTTGTGTAGTATTATATGGGTTGTGTGTGTATGATTATATGGGGTCTGTAGGATTATAATGAGTTGGTGAGGATTATATGGGGTGTGTATGGATTATAATGAGTTGTGTATGGATTTATATGGGGTGTGTATGTATTATATGGGGGTGTATGGATTATATGGGGTGTGTATGGATTATAGGGTTGGTATGGGGGTGTGTTAATGATTATATGGGGTGTGTATGGATTATAGGGGGTGTGTATGGATTATATGGGGTTGTTGTATGGATTAAATGAGTTGTGTAGGATTATGGGTTGTGTATGGATTATATGGAGTTTGTGTATGTATAATGGGTGTGTATGTATGATGGGGGGTGTATGGTTATATGGGGGTGTGTATGGATATGGGGTGTGGTATGGATTATGAGTTGTGTATGGATATATGGGGTGTATGGATTTGATGTTATGGGTGTGTATGGATTATAATGAGTTGTGTATGGATTATATGGGGTGTGTATGGATTATAATGAGTTGTGTATGGATTATATGGGGTGTGTATGGATATAATGAGTTGTGTATGGATTATATGGGGGTGTATGGATATATGGGGTGGTATGGATTATATGGGGTGTGTATGGATTATAGGGGGTGTGTATGGATTATTATGAGTTGTGTATGGATTATATGGGGTGTGTTGTATATAATGGGTGGTATGTGTTATGGATTATATGGGGTGTGTATGGATTATATGGGGTGTTTATGGATTATAATGAGTTGTGTATGGATTATATGGGGGTGTGTATGATTATAGGGGGTGTGTATGTATTATAATGAGTTGTGTATGGATTATATGGGGTGGTATGGATTATATGGGGTTGGTGTATGTATATATGGGGTGTGTATGATGGATTATAGGGGTGTGTATATGTATTATATGGGGTGTGTATGGATTATAATGAGTTGGTATGGATTATATGGGGTGTGTATGTATGTATGTATGGGTTGTATGCGTTGTTTGGTATGTATTATATGGGGGTTTGTTTATTGGATTATAAGAGTTTGTTTGTGTATGGATTATATGGGGGTGTGTATGTCTTTATATGGTGGAGTGTATGTATTGTATGGGGGTGTGTATTTATAGGGGGTGTGATATTATATGGGGGTGGTTGTGTTGTTATGATTATGGGGTGTGTATGGAGTATAGGGGTTTGTGTATGGATTATAATGAGTTGTGTATGGATTATATGGGGTGTGTATGGATTATAATGAGTTGTGTATGTATTATATGGGGTATGTATTGGGTGTATGGATTATATGGGGTTGTGTATGGATTATATGGGTGTGTATGGATTATAATGGGGTGTGTATGGATTATAATGAGTTGTGTATGGATTATATGGGGTTGTATGGATTATAATGAGTTGTGTATGGATTATGGGGTGTGTATGTTGTAGTAATGGGTTGTGTATGGATTATATGGGGTGTTATGTATGGATTATAGTTTGTGTGGATTATATGGGGTGTGTCTGTTTTATGGGGTGTGTATTATTATGGGTGTGTATCGATTATATGGGGTGTGTATGGATTTAGTTATGGGTTGTGTATGGATTATATGGGGTTTGTGTATGGAATTATATGGGGTGTGTATGGATTATAATGAGTTGTGTATGTATTATATGGGGTTTGTGTATGGACTATAATGAGTTGGTGATGTATATATGGGGTTGGTATGTATTATATGGGGTGTGTATGGAGTTATATGGGGTGTGTATGGATTTATATGGGGTGTTTGTTGTATGGATTATAATGAGTTGTGTATGGATTATATGGGGTGTTGTATGTATGGATTATATGGGGTGTGTATGAGTATTATATGGGGGTGTGTATGGATTATATGGGGTGTGTATTATGTGTATTGTATTATTGGGGTTGTGTATGGATATAAGAGTTGTGTAGGATTATTGGGTGTATGTATTATATGGGTGTTGTGGTATGTATTAGATGGGGGTTGTTTAGGATATAATGGTTGTGTATGGGTTATATGGGGGTTTGTGTATGGTATATATGGGGTATGTGTATGTATTTATGGGGTTGTGTTGTATATATGGGTGTGTATGGATTATATGGGGTGTGCTTGTCTGTGGATTATATGGGGTGTGTATGGATATATGGGGTTGTGTATGGATTATTGGGGTGGGTTTTTAGGGTTTGTGTATGTATTAGTGATTAGTATGGTGTGTATGGATTATATGGGGTGTGTATGGATTATAATGAGTTGTGTGATGGATTATATGGGGTGTGTATGTATTTATATGGGGTGTGTGGATTTTATGGGAGTGTTGTATGGATTATAGGTGGTATGGATTATATGGGGGTGTGTTTGGGTTGTATGGATTAATGATTGGTAGGGTTATATGGGGTGGTTATGTATTATATGGGTTGTGTATGGATTATATGGGGTTGTGTATGGATAAATTATGTTAATGGGGGATTATATGGGGTTTGTGTATGGATTATATGAGGGTTGTGTATATGTATTATATGGGGTGTGTATATGTATTATATGGGGTGTGTATGGATTATATGGGGTTGTGTATGGATTATATGGGGTGTGTATGATATATGGGTGTTGTGTGATGGATTATATGGGGTGTATGGTTATGTATATTATGGGGGTGTGTAGGATTATATGGGGTGGTGATGGAATTATATGGGGTGTGTATGGATTATATGGGGTGTGTGTGGATTATATGGGGTGTGTGTATGGATTATATGGGGTGTGTATGGATTATTGAGTGGATGGTATATGTGATGTTGTATTATATGGGGTGTGTATGGATTATATGGGTGTGTATGGATTATATGGGGTGTGTTGTAGGGGGGTATTATTAGGGGGGTGGTATGGATTATATGGGGTGTGTATGGATTATATGGGGTGTGTATGGATTATTAGGGTTGATTATGGATTATATGTATGGATTATATGGGGTGTGTATGTATATGGGGTGTGTATGGATTATATGGGGTGTGTATAGATTATATGGGGTGTGTATGGATTATATGGGGTTGTGATGTGTATGGATATATGGGGTGTGTATGTATTATATGGGGTGTGTATGGATTATAATGAGTTTGTGATGGATTATATGGGGTGGTATGGATTATAATGAGTTGTGTATGGATATATGGGGGGTGTGTATGTATTATATGGGGTGTGTATGGATTATATGGGGGTGTGTTTATGGATATAGATGTGAGGGTGGTATGGGTTATTATGGGGGGTGTGTATGGATTATATGGGGTGTGTAGGATTATATGTATGGATTATATGGGGTGTGTATGGATTATATGGGGTTTTGTTATGGATTATATGGTGTGTATGGATTATATGTATGGATTATATGGGGTGTGTATGTATTATATGGGGTGTGTATATGTATTATATGGGGTGTGTATGGATTATATGGGGTGTGTATGGATTATATGGGGTGTGTATGGATTGATAGTGGGGTGTGTATGGATATATATGTAGTGGATTATATGGGGTGTGTATGGATTGTATATTGGGGTGTGTAGGATTATATGGGGTGTGTATATGTATTATATGGGGTGTGTATGGATTATATGGGGTGTGTGATTATATGTATGGTATATGGGGTGTGTATGGATTATATGGGGTGTGTATGGATTATATGGGGTGTGTATGGATTATAATGAGGTGTGTATGGATTATGGGTGTGTAATGTATTATATGGGGTGTGTATGGATATATGGGGTGTGTATGAATTATATGGGGTGTGTAGTGATTATATGGGTTGTGTATGGATTATATGGGGTGTATGGTTATATGGGGTGGTATGGATTATATGGGGTGTGTATGGATTATAATGAGTTGTGTATGGATGTATATGTGGTGTTGTATATGTATTATATGGGGTGTGTATGGATTATATGGGGTGTGTTATGAATTATTATGGGTTGTGTATGGATTATATGGGGTGATGTGTGGATTATATGGGGTGTGTATGGATTATATGGGGTTGTGTATGGATTATATGGGGGGTATGGATGAGTAATGGTTGGTATGGATATATGGGGTGTGTATGGATTATGGGGTGTGTATGGAGTAATGGGGGTGTGTGTATGGATTATATGGGGTGTGTATGGATTATATGGGGTGTGTGTATGGATTATATGGGGTGTGTATGGATTATATTGGGGGTGTGTATGGATTATATGGGGTGTGTATGGATTATATGGGGTGTGTATGGATTATATGGGTGTGTATGGATTATATGGGGTGTGTATGAGTTGTGTATGGATTATATGGGGGGGTGTATGGATTATATGGGGTGTATGGTTATGGGGTGTGTATGGATTATGGGGTTGGTATGGATTATAATGAGTGTGTGTATGGATATTATATGGGGTGTGTATGGATTATATGGGGTGTGTGTATGGATTATAGGTTGTGTATGGATTATATGGGGTTGTGTGTATGGATTATATGGGGTGTGTATGGATTATAATGAGTTGTGTATGGATATATGGGGTGTGTATGGATTATATGGGGTGTGTATGGATTATAATGAGTGTGTGATTATATGGGGGTTGTGTATGGATTATAATGAGTTGTGTATGGATTATATGGGGTGTGTATGGATTATATGTGGTGTGTATGGATATATGGGGTGGTGTGTATGGATTATAATGAGTTGTGTGTATGGTATATGGGATTGTGTATGGATTATAATGAGTTGTGTATGGATTATATGGGGTGTGTATGTATTATATGGGGTGTGTATATGTATATATGGGGTGTGTATGGATTATATGGGGGTGTTGTGTTGGATTATATGGGGTGTGTATGGATTATAATGAGTTGTGTATGGATTATATTGGGGTGTGTATGATTTAAGAGTTGGGTATGGATTATATGGGGTGGTTTTATGGGTATTGTGGTGTGTATGGATTATATGGGGTGTGTATGGATTATATGGGGTGTGTATGGATTATATGGGGTGTGATGGATTATATGGGGTGTGTATGGATTATATGGGGTGTATGGATTATATGGGGTGTGTATGGATTATAATGAGTGTGTATGGATTATATGGGGGTGTGTATGGATTATAGAGGTGTGTATGGATTATATGAGTTGTGTATGGATTATATGGGGTGTGTATGGATTATAATGAGTTGGTGTATGGATATATGGGTGTGTATGGATTATATGGGGGTGTGTATGGATTTATAATGAGTTGTGTATGGATTATATGGGGTGTGTATGGATTATATGGGGTGTGTATGGATTATATGGGGTGTGTATATGGATTATATGGGGGTTGTTATGTATTATATGGGGTGTGTATGGAGTATATGGGGTGTGTATATGTATTATATGGGGTTGTGTATGGATTTATATGGGGTGGTAGTGGATTTATATGGGGTGTGTGTTGGAGTATATGGGGTGTGTATATGTATTATATGGGGTGTGTATGGATTATATGGGGTGGGTATGGATTATATGGGGTGTGTATAGTGGGATTATATGGGGTGTGTATGGATTATATGGGGTGTGTATGGATTATTGGGGTGTGTGTATGTATTATATGGGGGATTGTTTGTATGGATTATATGGGTGTTGTATGATTATATGGGGTGTGTATGGATTATATGGGGTGTGTATGTATTATATGGGGTGTGTATGGATTTATGGGGT